>QYAL01000024.1:3030-249609 GCA_003988805.1 Ploettnerulaceae sp. D365 | reverse complement strand
CTAGTAACTGTCTTCCTTACGTGATACACCTACCTCTTGATCTTCGAGATCACCAACCCTCCAAGGTTTACACCGAGTAAATCTACGACCGTTACACTCTGTTAGCAAGAAAGATATGCGACCGCTCTGCTTCCCTAATGAATTTTTCACAGGCCTCACTTTTTCTTCCTTTTCTATTCTCGTCTAATGATTTGTCTTCGGAATCTCTGCACTTCTCAAACTTGTTAGATTTATTATCTTATAATTCGCTACTTGCAAAGACATATTTTAAGGCGACTCCGATCCTTAGGACAGCCTCGAGCCCTTGAACACATGTTTCGGCCGACGTTTTTTTAAATATCATTTTAAGATTTATAAAGAAATCTTATCTAATTTCCAGAGCCAGTAATACGTAGCCTTTAGTTTAATACTGAATAAGAACGTCCTTATTGAAAATCCGAGAAAGTTGTATCACATGAGCCGCTACTCCCCCTAGCTTGCGCCTGTTGGCAATGCCGCAATCTCCAACATCCATTTGATTTCTCTTACAACAACGCATCCAGAAACACCGAAAAGCACAAATAAAAGAGTCTCAAATAGCGATTCTTATCTATCCAAGACTGGCTTATTCTCGACGCCAAATCCTTTCATTGATAGACTTGTCGTTTAAGGAAGGTCTTAAAGGCCTCGAGGCTTGGTATTGCTTGGTATACTTGTGACTTTCCCGAAGAATAGCGAGACACTGGGCTAGCCCTGATTTTGTGACGACGAATCTCTGGGTAAGCGATATGTGCAGATGAAAGTTCCGATTTGTGATGTTGGATAAATGGTATTTTAAAGAGCGACGAGCGTCTTCAATGCTTTCCGCAAAGTTAATGTACGGATCATGATGAGAGAGAGCAAAATAGCTAAACAAAACTTTGCGAGCTTAACAAGTCTATTGATATGCCAGGATAGATGTCCTGCTTAGACTGACCAGAAATCTGACCAGGTGGTCTCAATTCTTCACATACACGAATAGTATCAGGATCTGATCTCGACCATGATTGTGGCATGCGGCTGGTATCACCTCCCTAGGCAGGTTAGTATATTTCAAGATTTCAAGATACGATTCTCACAGATCTCGGAGTATGTATGTATATATGCAGGAACTGCATCCACTTGGGACGATCATCACTCGATACCAGATCTGTTCTATCTCTATCTTCAAATCCATAATCATGGTCCGCCTCATCCTCCTCTCAGTGACTCTCGCCACTCTCCCCTTCATCCTTGCTCATCCAGCTGATCTCTACGGTCGTGATGATGATCGAGGAGACTGCGGAACTGTGACTACGGCTGAAGACCTGGCCAATATCGCTGCTGTTGCGAATCTTGGTGGTTCATCTTCTGTGTCTGTTAGCGGGTTCAGTTCCAGCAGTGTGACAAGTTTTGCGGCTATTGAGCCTTGGCCACTGGGCGATATTACCGTCAAAACTTGGATGCATGTTGTTGCGATGAATACTACCGCTGAGGGAGGATACATTCCAGATGATCAGCTCGATGCACAGTTTGATGTGTTGAATGAGAACTTTGGTGAGTTGTGAAGAATTCTTGTGAACACTGGGCAGACGATTTGTGATCGGACAGCTGATAAAAGAGAAGCTCCGAACCATATTCAATTCGTCCTCGAAGGTGTCACTCGCACGGTTAATCCCACTTGGTAAGTCGGGCCACTTAGCAAGTAACTGAGAGAAATTCGAGATCTGTTGGCATGTGCAGGTTATTCGGCTAGACAAATATTGACTCGACCAACAGGTCAGTTAGTACATCCGGGAGCGCCTCGGAATTAGAAATGAAGTCTACTCTCCGCAAGGGAGATTATAAGACTTTGAACTTGTACTTTCAATACTCCCTCGGAGCTTCTACTCTTGGGGTAAGGACTGTACCTTATATGTTTCAAGTATAGGACTGATGGAAATTTAGTACGCTTACTACCCCACAAGAACTACCTCTGGCTTTCGTTCATTCAATGTAATGCATCCCAATTTCCCCAACCCGAAAAGCAAGCCCAGTAAGCAACTTCAGCTGACAAGCGTAGCTATCCGCTGCTACGAATCGTTATGACACTGTACCAGGCGGAACAGCCACCAACTACAACTTGGGCAAGACTGTTACCCATGAAGTCGGCCACGTGAGTGATGCCAAAACTTGCAGTATATTTCTCTCTCGGTAAACTAAAGAATGGCAGTGGATGGGTCTAGCCCATACTTTTCAAGGATATAGCTGCACCGGCCCAGGAGATCTGATCGCCGATACAGCAATACACAATGCTCCAACACGGGGTTGTCCAATTGGACTCGACACTTGCCCAGACGACGAAGGTCCAGATCCAATCCATAATTACATGGATTATTCTTATGAGTAGAGTTCCCTCTTCTTCCTCTCCAAACATTAGTGCATCACAAGATATAATTCGAAAGAAATAAAAGCTGAAGTGAAAATTTTGATAGTGCCTGTTACGAAGAATTCACACCACTCCAAACCAAGCGCATGTTCGATATGTGGTACACCTATCGTGCTCCCAGGCCTTGCAATGCCGATAATTGTCTGCGTGCTCTCCGTGCGACTTCCATCCCAGGTCGATTGCTAGAGTCGCAGGCGTTCTGTGCAGATTATACGCAATTCCTGGTCACCGATGTAACGCTCGTGGAGGATTATGCGGTCTCTGCTTGTACGGGGAACGTTATCTCAAAGGTCAGCTCGGCATGCTCTTGCTTGCCAACTCCTACTGCTTGAGCAGATGAGTTCAGTCCGAGTTTTGAAATTCGTGAAAATGGTAAAGAGACTTTTGAACGTTGAGACTTCAGTGATGTTAGTTTGACGGATTTATCGTTATTGTTGGAATAATGATCTGAGGAGGTCACGGTCTTGAAACCTGTACGTGTCCGGCCCACATCAGAACTTTATATAATATTGGTAAGCTTATGAGGTTACAGTACAATCACAGTGCATCTGGAACACGCTTTCTGTTGTTGTAGCATAGAACCCCAAGAAGATGAACAATGAAAAACACCTTACAATCATAGACTAAGACTTGGCCTCAGATTTCTGAATCTGGTGCTTTAGGGTGACCTCTTGTATATAATTACAGCAATATACCCTCCACTCCACTGCGTGAATTGACCAACGTGCATTCGGAGCATTCGGCTGACTATTGAACTCTGATCTCCCGACACTGACCAGTTTCCTCGAATTCAAGCATGCAAACAGATCAAAACAAAGCCGACTCAGTTCCCAATTCAAACAAGAGACGACATCCTACATACGTCAATCAAATATACGTATAGAACCATCTGCGGGATATACATTCTACACACGAACATCCTCAAATACGAAACCTCACGAACTCCGATCCTATAGACCTCCTTCACAGCATTAGCACACACAATACCCTGGAAACGCGAGTCAGACCGGCGACAAGCAATTACAACAGACGTCGATCACCTCGTGCGAAGTCCACATCGAAAGCCACCAACGGAATTTCAGGACGTACACGCTTTGCCTGTACGGATCTTCGACCTCGTTGAATGGTTCCCTCGAGCAGCTTTTGAGTGCCACCGATTCGTTTTATCAACCTCAAATAGAAAGTATATAATTGGGAATCGAAAGAGAAGGAGGAACAGAAGGGTCGAAGAAAGATTTACCATCCAGCCGAATTGATATCTCAGTGGACAGTACCCTCTATGCAAGAGTACAGTATGGAGCCTCGAATACGATCTCAAGTACGGATATACACCCTAGTTTCATGATTCATCAACAATCTATTCTATACGTTTAATACGATCGCGATAACGAGATTTACAAAGCATATAGAAACTTTTGGTGTTTTTATATATCACAACCAAAATATTAGCAGCGTTTGACAGCCATTGAGCTTGTACCGTTTGGAAGGTGCTGAAAGATTTGGCTAGAAATTTCACGAACACAACTGAGCATCCTAGCGCACGACGATTTGCGAGCCAAATCAATACCCAGCGATTTTTACCTCCCGATATTTTCTTTCAAAGGGGGCTCTTTTTACTGGTCCTGAGTATTTCAGATTGTCTTGAGCGAGATGGCGATAATAGCAAAGACGAGACTTGAGAACGAGCAAGATTAAGACATTATCTGATCGCTCAGATTTGCTCTCGCGACGACCAGTTGCAGACTCGGCATATGGGTATTGAGGAGACGAGAGTCATGATATGATGAATATTCGAGGTAACAACGGCTTGAGTATCCGATTCTACTAAGCGTAGGGTTAAGGGGTTACGATTAGTGGAAGCTTGGGAGCTATAGCTCAGCGATACAGATTATTCGGGAACTTTTGGTGGAGAGTATGCCAGCTCGTATACGTATCATTCAAGCTGTAATAGCTGCGAATGGAGGTCATACGAAGTATTAGAATCATGGGGTTTCTAACTGTTGTTCCCATATCGATTTCCTTATCAGTTACATATATTGGAGATCTCAATTCAGCTGTTTTGTTATCAGTATTAGAGGTCTGTTATATTATCAAGTGTCATTTTCAGCTCATATATATGTACTAACTAGTCATTTCCGGCCCTCGGTGGGTCAATATTTAGTATTTCCTTGGTTTTAAGTCTTAAATAGGAAGAATACAAGACAGGCCCTTTTGTGTTATCGTATTAAATTTGCATCTTCAGCATAGCTCAATTTTTTAAATAAAATTTGGGTACATTACAGTATTGATGCCCGGGTGGTGTAGTTGATGCTGCTGTCAGATCACATTTTTAGCGTTGTTAGATGCGAATGACGTTTCAGCAACACGCTAGACAACTTATTCTGGGGGGATGGGGGTGTGGCTACAGTACAGTATACATAATCACTATCAAAGACACTCAATTGGCTCGATTCACATCCACGTCATGCACTATCTTGCCACCAGTGGCTTTCCTTGCTTGGCGACGTTTGAGCTTCAGTTCATCTCGTCTCATCTTCACCACCAATTCAATTTAATTCAAGCCCTCTCCAAGATACCCAAAACCCAAATCATCCAAGTAAACAAACAATCTACCATAAAAAAAATAACCACTTCGAGACCAACCCTCAGCATGGCACCTTCAACCACCCAAACTCCCGCCAACCAAGACTCGGCAAACAACGTAGAGATGGCTCAGCCGGGGACCAAGCAATTCATGAGTATGTTGTTTTTCCTTCTCACCCCTCTCATTTCTAGATTTATCTATCCAATCATCATCATTCTCCTTTTATACATGGCAAGACTTCTCCCTACTTCGTATACTTATCCATACTTAGGTCCAGCCCTCCCCTCACCAACCACGACATCGCAAGATCGCGAGACCGAGTCTCAACAAGAGGAAGTCCGGATGCGTGGCGGCGGAGAGATGTGTCCCGGACGGTTTTGCTTTATTATTCCATGTCCCTTGCCTTGTAATTTCTGTATTATTTAAGTTTGCGGGTTGAAGATGGTGTGGAATTGTTCATGGAGAGGAGAGGAGAGGCCTGATCTTGAAAACATAATTTTTTCATTTTTTTTCATTTGGTTTTGTTTATGATGTCAAAAGTATTGTGAATAGACAAGTGTGAGCAAGCTGCTTGAACTCCATTATCGAGTTGTGTTATATATTTTTCGGCTGTTTTGACATTTTGTTTGCTCAAGTGGCAAATTAACATTAGCTTGACTATCTTATCTCTTCTAAGGAATGGCTATCAGTCGCGCAGGAATATTTCTTTGATATTAATTCTCAGTCGAACATTTGCGTGCATTTTCATTCCTGACTTCTATTCATATCGACACTGGCAAACGCCCTCGCCATCATCTCGCCATCTCCAACAGACATCATACCCTATCTAGGCTGCTAGGCTAGGCAGAATATTACATGGGGAACTAGAATTCCGAGTCACCCGATTTCAACAACGAGGAACTCCACTCACTTATATACGAAGTACCACCACTCCGCCATGAGTTTCTACACATTATATTTTCCGCTTTCTATCCTTACTCTTTACGTAATAACTTTTCCAGAAAAAGCCCACTGGAAAAGGAGATACCTGTCACGTACACTTCCGTACCCAGCAATAATAAGCGAAGCACGCCCTGGATCCTGCTCGGTTCATAATATTTACTCCACTCCTCAGTAACCGAAAATGGGGTTCATGACTGTAGATCAGACCTTCAGCCGCGCTCGAACAGGCTTACTCGCAAGGCGCACCAGACAGACCTTACATACTTCGTAAATGGTATTGAAGGAGCCAGTCACTCAGCCTTAAGGTGGATACAGCTCATTTGCAGCTTTTTGGCATGCCGGACCCGGGCTGTGGCTGTACATATATGTGAAAACATTTCTTAAGCCTTTATTATTCTTAAAGTCTTAGGATGCAACTTCATGTCAATAATATTAATAGCCCTTCACAAATCACCTCAAGAGTTAAAGAAATCCGAGCACAGCAGTAGACAATGACGTCCAATCTTTCAACCCCAAATATACCCTCCTCCTCCGCCGTCTTCACCCTCTACAGCAAGACTGAAATTGACGCCCCCGCCTCCCTCGTCTTCGAGACGTTCCTCGACACTTCCACATGGCCAAGCTGGAACGTCCTTTCGCCACGAGTAGACATCCTCATTCAAAGTGACAACGACGGTAGCGCCCAGAAACCCAACCAACAACAGCCCCTCGTCACGGTGAACAACACCGTCATAACTCCCAGCCCAGGAGGCGCATCCGTATCAATCCACTCGCCAATAATCCGCGAGGGAACGATCTTCAGCATCCACACCAACCGGGATCCATCTAGATCTGGATCTAGATCTCCAGCCTTCACGAATTTCCTATGCTGGAGCCTAGACACCGAGAAGCGATGCGTGACGTGGATCTACGATCATGAGTATAGCCCGTGGCCCAAGGCGTTGCTGGAAGTAGAGCGGGTTACCGAGGTTGTGGATTTGGGGGGAGGAGGCCGCTCGGAGATTCGGACGTGGGAGAATCAGAAGGGGTGGCTGGCTTTTTGGTATAAGCTTAAATATAAGGCTGCTTTGGCCAAGGGCTTTGAGGATCAGGTGCTTGGGCTTAAGGTTTTTATGGAGCAGGTGTGGAAGGATAGGCAGGTAAAGGAGGCTGGTGGTGTTGTGTTGTAAGTTGCAAGGTCGTTATTCTAGTACATAGGTCAAGTGCTCGGTTGTCGAGCTTTTATTAAATATTCAATCTTTCTTAAAAAAGCTCTTGCCGAGAATCCTTTTGTGAAGTACTTCCTATACATGATACAGTCTGCTCAAAACTTCTACGTCCATAGCCACGAAGGAAGCGATCCTACACATCCAAACGCATTTCATCAATAGTGATAATCCCATCCCCGTTACGATCATATCTACAAGAAATAATTAGCCTTAATCCTCTCCCTCCCCTTTCTCAAAACCATCCGAAAATACGACACACTTACGAATCAAAGAACCGCGCCGCCTCCGGACTGGCCTCTACCTCCTTATACACCAAGAACTCCTCAAAAGTAAAGCCTCCCTTACCCTCCGTATCAACCTCATTCAACAGCTCCACATCCATCTCCCGGATCGCCCGCTCTTCAATGGCCGATATCTCACGCTCCTGGCGAGAAAGGAGAGAGAGAGACATGGCCGTGGAAGGGGTGAGAGATGGATCGATGGAGCGTTTGGAAGCGCACTGAATCGTTTCGCCAAATACCCAGCAGATCTGGCCCGAGTGCGGGTTGCACTCGTCTTTGGGCTTGCAACCTGTTACGGTATGTGAGGAGGAGTGAGGAGAGGAGGAAGAAGAGGACGAGAGGGGAGGAAGCTTGCCTCCTTTACAGTTGCAACAAAAGACGTTGCATTTTCCTTTTCCACAGCAGGAAAAAGTGCCCTTGCTGCCACAGCAGGCAATGGCAAGATCGAAGGTGCAAAATGTGATGATGGCGGCAAGGATGAGACGCATGGTGACAGATGATGAGTTTGATATTTGAAAAGGGGTAGCTTGGAATTGCTAGGTATACTTGATTGAGTAGAATGATGATTCCTTCCTTCACTTGAGGGAGAGATGAAATGAATATATACTAGATAATCTAACCTCGTGAAATGTACTTCGCCTTCTTTTACCACATCTCTCGATCAGTTCTAAGCTTACTCAATTGATGCCATTGATAATTTTCAGCCCCAGCAGATACTCAGAGTGTTCGGCGAAATTGAATAATCGGTGCGCATTTTTCAATAACCTTCGTATTCCAGCACCGCCCGACAGCGAGAATATCCAACCATCTCAAGTTAATACGTGATTGGGAGATACATTGCATGAAGTCACCAAAGAAGAACCATTGGCCCACCTGGATATATTTGGTCGGCGATTATCTAATGTCGGAATCTCAGCTGGTATATCGACATTATCTGAAATGTAAGCACCTGTTGCCTTCTAGGCAATTCTGACATTCAGCCAGCCTCGGACTTCCAGCCGTACCAACGCATGTAAGCAAACTCAGATTCGCCAGATTCGCTTCCTCCAATTGCTTGTGAGCGCAAAGGATTTCAAAGCACTAGAATCCCTACTTCAAGAGAAGAATTGTTTCCATAGCTAAGCAGTTGCCCATTACTGTATAATATTTTCATCGAGTTACGCTTGAGACGTCTTGGGCTCGAGATTCGGAGAAGTCCCTCAACAAGAGAACGGAAGATTCTTGCAAGGAGGTTCCGAGCTTCACTGCAGTTTCATTGGCATGTCATTCGCACTTACTGTTAAGCCAATTGCTTGATGAATCTCTCCAGTGTTGATCTTATAAGTTGATTCATTGTGGCTACCATTTCTTCGGCGCACCGACAACTGTTCTAGAGAACACAGCACTAACCAGAGGTTCCTCCGCTTTGTTCCGCTGCTTCGCGTTGATACCTATCCTGTCCGTGACTGGGGTAGCATCGATAATGTTGTCGAACTCATCATCATCGCCATTGTCCGAATCAGGCTCAAGATCCGAATCAACTTTCAGAGGAATAGGCCTGGATATCTTCTCGGGTTGCTTCTTGTGACCAGAATCCTGGGGGTTAGAGAATGGTTTCGCAGCAAGTACTCTTCGCCTGAGTTCGGCCATTTCCTCCTCATCATCCTCGTCATCTGAAATATCAAATGGGTCCCTTTCTTCTTCTTCTGGCTCGGACGCTGTCTCTTTCGATGGTTTTTTGCCTAAGTATATTCCATCGACTTCATCTCCACTTCCACCATAGCCATCTTCGTCACCTTCGTCTTCATCCTCGTCATCTGAGCTGACGGGTGCGCGATGATTAGTGTTTCCACCTTTCCACATATCTGTCTCTGGGCCGTCCTCTCCATTGCCCCTACTCTCCGCGTATTCTTTCTCTAATCTTGCCATCCAGTCTTCTTCTGCCTTCTTTATTTCTGCTTCGTCCTTACATGCTGCATATCTTTTTAGGATCGAGGAATTGATTTCTAGGAAAGCCTCTCCATATGAGAATGGTGCTAGGATTTGTGCAGCCCAGTCAGGATGCCCGCAGATGTAGAAAGCTGCTGCGAGCGCCTCCACACAATTTAACCTCCACGGCTTGCCATAGTTGACGCTATTTGCAGCAACCAGATATGGTAACAGCCTCTCACATTTTCCTCCAATTTTCGGCCATGGAACCTCTTTGATTCTAGCCCACGAACACTCCACCACGGCAGCTCCATATTGGTCCATGAGCTCTCGGTCGGCGGGGGATACGACTTGCTTCGCATTCGGACTGATGATGACTCCAGAGTGCTTTTGTCCAATATGAAGTTCGCGCATAAGTCCAGCTCGCATGAGTTTCTTTCCAGAGCATCTTTTTGGATCACAATGTCCTAGATCCCAGCATGCTGCTTTGAACGAGGGACGAGGTGCGGGGTGTTCGCCATCTTCATCATCATTTCGTGGGCCTTGCTTCCTGGGAGCATTGCTGTATTTCTTGCCTCCTCTAGACGAGAAGCCATCCTTCTTGTGTCGTACCATCGTGAGGTTTCTATGTGCAGTGGTGTGAAGTTGTGATGGATTGATGATGGTAAAGTCAAAAATATTTCCTCCAACTGTCAGGCTGCAAGGTTTCGCTTGCTCCTCCCGCCATCATCAGCCAAGCCACGCCACGGCAGGGCCGACACTTCGATGCTGTACTCGTGTTTCCCCACCAAGTCAAGACAAGCCAACCTCCCGCGCCTCATGTCCTCATCAGCTCTCCACGCGCAACATAAACTCAACTCTCCCTCCTTATCCCTCTGCGGTGGTGATTATCACCTAGAGTCCTCCAGATGGAGGCAGCGTCTGCCAGAATGGCGGCCAGAGACCGCTTTACCGTTATGGGGGATCCAGGACCTTCGAACCTCCAGCGTTATATCCAACAAGCTTGTAGTCCCGAGAACTTCGAGCCAAACCTTGCCGTGAATCTCGAAGTGGCAGATTTGATTAACTCGAAGAAAGGCAATGCGCCCCGAGAAGCCGCTGTGGCTATCGTTAGCTACATCAACCACCGCAATCCGAACGTTTCCCTGCTAGCTCTCAATTTATTGGATATATGCGTTAAGAATTGCGGATACCCATTTCATCTTCAGATTAGCACAAAAGAGTTTCTAAACGAGCTTGTGCGGAGGTTCCCCGAGAGACCACCGATCAGAGCGACGAGGGTGCAGATGAAGATTTTGGAGGCAATTGAGGAATGGCGGGGTACGATATGTCAGACCTCGCGGTACAAGGAGGATCTGGGATTCATTCGGGATATGCACAGGCTGCTAAGCTATAAGGGATATGTGTTTCCTGAGGTTAGAAGGGAGGATGCTGCGGTCTTGAATCCAAGTGATGTAAGTACCATTGATTATGGCAAATGTAGCATTTGCTTATGTCTATAGAACCTCAAATCTGCAGAGGAAATGGAGGAGGAAGAGAAAGCAGCACAATCAGCGAAACTGCAAGAATTAATTCGACGAGGCGGTCCAGAAGATCTACAGGAGGCCAACCGGTTAATGAAAATCATGGCGGGATACGATACTCGACAGAAGACCGATTACCGGGCGAAGGCGGCAGAGGAAGTTGGGAAAGTCCAGCAGAAAGCTCGACTACTGGAAGAACGCCTCGAGTCCTTCAAGGCAGGCGATGTCATGACCGAGGGTGACGTCTACGAGGAATTGGCCTCAGCGCTTCAAAGCGCACACCCCAAGATCCAAAGGATGTGTGAGGAGGAGTCCGATGACCACGAGGCGGTAGCAAAACTCCTGGAGATAAATGACAGCATACACCGGACTGTAGAACGGTACAAGTTCATGAAGAAGGGGGATGTGGCTAGCGCAGCCAAAATTGCGAAGGGAACACTGGGCACCAGCACTGGGGTTGGCAAGAACGCCGACAACGAGCTGTCTTTGATTGACTTTGGTGGCGATGTCGAGACCAACGGAGGTAGCTCTGGTGTTGCTCTATCTTCCGCTAACCAGCCTGGCGGGCTAGAGGATGACTTGCTAGGTCTTTCCATTGGCGACAGCGGCTTTGGCCAAGGTGGTGGGATTTCTCTCGGGTTTGGAAACAATACGAGTTAGTATATATTGACACCCTACAGCTTTAATCGCTCACACTTTTAGATCTTCCGGGTCCTGCTTTAATATCCTCAACTACAGAGCATAACACAGCAAGAGAACCGACTCCTACCCGATCACCAGGTCCTCCCCAACAAGCAAAACCGGATTACTCTTCGTTCTCTGCATTCGGCTTTTCCAACGCCAGCTCGAAGCCGACGACTCCGCAGCCATCACTATTTCAGCAACAGCAAGCTTTACATTTACAACAAGCTCAAATCTCAAAGCCCCAAACTTCTTCTGACCCTTTTGCTGCACTGGCCTCTCCTCGACAATCTTCAACACCGCGGCAAGCCACACCCTCAATCATCGACTTTGGAAACCATCAAGCAGCTTCTCCAACACCGGCTGCTACCGATGATGATGACTGGGCATTTTCATCCGCGTTACCTGATGGTCCTCCATCGTCAAACACTATTCAAGTCAGCGAGACTGCACTGAGCATATCCTTGCATGCAGCCCGGGAACCACAGACACCATCCGTCATCACGATGTCAATTTCCTTCTCAAGCAAATCAGATCAGCCCATATCAGAACTGACATTCATGGCAGCAGTGACAAAGGTAAGCAGAACCCAGATGCATCATTCATTACCAAAGGCGCAAATACTAATTTCCCCTTTCCCTTTCCAGGGATACTCGCTTAAGCTTCAACCACAAACCGGCAGGAGGTTACAACCTCACGAGCAAGCGGGTGTCAAGCAGGTGATTTTCCTGAACGGTGTCGAACAGGGGAAGGGTGATGCGGTGAAGTTGCGGTGGAAGGCATCGTACAAGGTTGGTGCGCAGTTGGTGAATGAACAGGGGGAAGTCTCATCGCTGGGTATTGCGTGATGTGTGTGATGTGAG
Source organism: Ploettnerulaceae sp. D365 (assembly GCA_003988805.1). NCBI lineage: Eukaryota > Fungi > Ascomycota > Leotiomycetes > Helotiales > Ploettnerulaceae > Ploettnerulaceae sp. D365. The sequence continues at coordinate 237,194 of QYAL01000024.1, read as the reverse complement.
GAGAATGAAAGATATGAGAGAGAGAGAGTAGATTAGAATACCATACCAACAACAATTGTGTGCCTTCGGCTTATTAATTCTTGCAGACTGAATTTTGGGTACCTTTTTTTCTTCCTCTCTGTCACTCCCCCCCTCTCTTACACACACACACACATACTCCTCCCACCCCATCCCATCTCCCTCTCCATCCCATCCCATCCACCTCCATCCTCCTCCATCGCCATATCCCTTCACATGACTGCCTCCTATTAACTAATATCACTCCTTCAACCTCCCCTTCTTCCCCTTCCCCTTCCCCTTCCCCTCCCCTCTCCTCATTTTTTGACAAATTCTAGAAGCTATACAAAAAATACAAATCGCAAATCATAAACCATATATTTCTGTTAACATTTCTATCTTTCCTGGATGTTGTATTCTTTGATTGTTTGATACTTGTTGTTGATGGGATGGGATGGGATGGGATGGAGGGGCTGTTTTTGTGTGTGAGGGGGGATGGGGGAAAGGAAGATAGATGTATGGAGACTGGTCTGTTTAGGTATTTTTGGACTGGTTTAGGAGGGATGGGATTGGGAATGGTGGAGGGGATGATGGGATGATGGGGGGAATGGAATGGTGTGTTGGAGTGGGTTTAGGTTGGGGTTTAGGTTGGGGGTTTAGGTATATTGTGTGAGATGGAGAGGGGGAGGGAGTGAATTCCAACCTCTTGTACAATGTGACACATCGATTTATATCGATATCTATTTTACTTCGTTTATATTCATTATTTGTAAATATATATTCCCCAACCCCGCAACGAAACCAATCTAGATCTACCTAGCACAATACCCTCCATCAATAACAATATCCGTCCCAGTCGTATACGTACTAGCATCCGAAACCAGATAAACATACGCCCCCTTCAACTCCTTCGCCTCCCCATCACGTCCCATGGGAATCATACTCTTCCACAAATCCTGCGTCTGCTTATCCACGAAATCGCTCAGCCCGGTATCGATATAGCCCGGAGAGATGGAATTGACGCGAGCAAAATCCCGCCACTCGTTAGCCAGCGAGCGCGCCATGTGGATACAGCCGGCCTTGGCCACGTTGTACGACGTCTGCTCCTGCGGGTAGTTGGCGATGTGACCTGACATCGATGCCGTGATGACGAAGCTGCCGGTGCCGCGCTCCTTGAAGTGTGCTCCTACGGCTTTGGCGCAGTGGAAGGTGCCGTTGAGGTCGGTTTGGATGACCTCGTTCCAGGCTTCGACTGTGCCGTCGAGGATCCCCGAGTCGGCGGTGCGGCCGGCGTTGGCGATGAAGGCGTCGATTTTACCGAATTCCTGTGAGAGGTGGGTTGAGGTTAGCAATGGAGATCCGAATAGTTGCCAATTGCTGGCAAGCTTGTTTCTTCGAATGCTTCTGGCAGGTTTGATATTGTCTCGGCTGCTGTCGATATATTTCCGTGCTTCAGAGCATATCATTGAGAAAGCAGAACTTGAACGTACCTTGATCACCTCACTAACAAAGCCAGAAACACTCTCCCAGTTGCCAACATCACACTTGTAGGCCTTGACCTTGACACCATACTTCTCGGCCAGCTCCTTGGCATTCTTCTCGCCGCCCTCAGGCCGAGATGCGTATGTGATGGCGACATCAGCACCCATTTCCGCGCAGCCGCGAGCGGCTTCAATGCCCATTCCCTTGGGTCCGGAAGCGCCGGTTACGACGACGACCTTTCCCTTGAGGGAGAACATGTCCATGAGGGAGTTGGTCTCGGGGATTCGTTGAGGCATGGTGTGTGGTTGTGTGGAGGTAAAGGTTCGGGTTCGGGTAGGTTTGAAATGTGAGGGGATTCTGATGGAGGATCTTATGAAGGGTCGAAGGGGGGAGGGAAAGAGCATGTGTTTATATACTTATATATGAGAAGAGGAGATGGGGAGGAAGAGGAAGAGAGCAGGATTCAGACGTCGAAAAGATATGGATAATATATAGAGCATGAGCTCATGGTGGGGTAAAGCGGTATACCTTTGGTGGTGGCATGACGTTGGTCCATGGATCCCCGTCTGTTGCATTGCCACTCTGGTTTGTTAGTGTTGATATCTGTGGATAGTAGAGTGGTCGTTGATGAAGTAACGAGTACTAGTTGGACTTAGTAACCAGCCTGCAGATTCCGATTGTCAATGCAGTGAACAGTAAGGTACTTGGTACTTGGTACATTGTTTGTGGCTTCAATCATATTCCACTTTGAGGTTGAAGAAGTTCTTCATTGGAGCCGAAGAAGAACTCAATTGGGGGAATGCGGATTTCATATGTTGATTACGGAATGCCTGTGGGATGACATCAGTGTAGTGCTTAGGTCGGCCCACTTATCCCTCCACATAACTACATGTACAACAAGGTTATCAATAGAGGAGGAGAGGTTTCTTCTTGCAAAGAATATATTAGGCTGATATCGATACTTTCTTGATTACCGCTATGCATTTAAAACAAAAAAATTAACTATAGAGGAGAAGTTACCAACTGCAGGTATTGTCAGCAGAAAATACATCACGTGTTGGTATCTATTAATGCTTGTAAGACATACCCGAAAAAGACCCAAAAAGATGTGTATGTAGTATGCACCTTGTCAAGTTGGAAGAAAGACTCGGCAGTCAAGTCACTGTCGACCAGGCTCCAACATGATTCATTTTCTTCCCAGCATGCCATGCCAGTCAGTCATAGAAATCAGCTAAATATGGCTTCATAGCGGCTTCAGACACTTCAATGGTAGAGATGTAGAAGTAATAGCAAGATGAGAGAGAATGGCAAGTGTGATATCCATGTTCGAATTACTCTTGTGTGTTGGTGCCGAGGAAGAATTCCATGGTACGGAGTATTGCTACATGTAGCAGAGCAGGAACGGGTAAACTTCGGCCCGTGAACCGAGGACTGACTTAGCTTGGATCCTGACTTCGTTCCAAACCTCCTTTTCTCAACCATTAATCTAAACTTTGATCCCTTTCTTGTTCAAATCAAATCAACTCTTTTCTCGAGTGTATCATGACACAGTCTAGGGGAAAATGTTGGCCCACGACTATTCTTTCGTGCTTCTACTAGACTCAAGACATCTCCTTCGTTACAGTAGGTCTGCTTACGTTTCTTGCTTACTCACCATGCCATCTTACCTTGTTCTATCATTATACCATGGAGTTTATGTCCACCAGGCTCGATTCATTGCAGTGCAGCAGGTCAGACGCATGTCCTGCCTGATATGAGAATGGAACGACCAAATCGCAGGAAATGCTACGAGAGACCAGCATAGCAATATATCGAGGCCACCTGCTGTCGCCAGACCCAATGTTCGGCCTTGAAATTTATTTTTCGGAGGCGGATCAACGCTTTGCTCACTCCTCGACCCATGGACCGTGGATACTGTAGGTATTATATTTTACGGTACTGCAATCCACTGGGCTAGGGCAGTAGCCCTGTCCCAAGTCGTGAGAATCTCACGAGTGACGGGACTCAATGATCCTTGGTGTGTCAAAGGTAATAAAATAATAAGTATCGTCTTAAGCTTAACCTATATTAAGTATATTATCCCGAGCATGACAACGGCCGGCACACTAGTTCTTCCCAATAGTATCGCCTCGACAAGCAGTTTGATCATGCTTGATGATCCTGACTCTAATGGGTGGAAGCTGACAGGTCGGTCGAATGATACGCAACACGCGATCAATCGTCCAATCTTCGAGTACCACGAAATCGAACACGGAACACCACTCGCCAGATGTCAACTGTATGCCACACGAACGCACATCAAGCCGTATCTGGCGAACAACAATTAAGCTGCATCGCATCTGAGTAACTTTTGCTATCAACTATCTATACCTTGGGCACAGAACGAGACTACCATCATTGACCTTCAGTCCAGTGTTGGCTTCTCAGCCCTTAGACTTTGTACAACTCACTGCAACGAGGGCGTGGTTGTTTCACGTGACTGTAGAGCCTGTTGCCTGCATGAGCCTCTTCGACAAAGGAAGCCATCTCGTCTTTTACCTGGTGACTTACTGACATCCGAAGGTACAGTCAAAGATCCGTTGAGATGGCGGAGATGTTTGGAGTTGTAACGGGAGTGTTGGCTCTGCTCCCCCTTTGTCGGGGTAGGTTGCCAACAAATCACATCGCCACTCCCCAGAGTACTCTGACTGATATGGCATAGATGGCCTAAGCATGATCAAAGATGTATTTGACTCAGCAAGGACACTAGAGTTAGCTGTTGGAAGGCTGGAACTACAGCAAGACGTAGGCAGCCTTGACTAAGGACGAAGTTGACAACAAGCTGACCCACGTGACCAGAGATTCGACGAATGGAGGGATGTTTGGAGGAGTGATGGGGGAGAAGTAGACATCAAATTTGAAACTTATGCCAAAGCCAGTCCTGCTGCTGGAAAGAGAGTTTTGCGCCAATTGGCATTACTGTCTCAAGCATTGTTCGATGCTCATGCACTTGAAGATAAGTACGGAATCAAGCCTAGTCACTGGCCAGATCGAGTATGTCGCCCTCCAATACAGAGAAATTGAGCTAAACCTTCTCAGGAATCGAAAGATCTCTCAAGATTCAGGTTGAGAGAAGGTGAAAGCCTGACACTAGAAGCCCAAGGGATATTCGTGGAGCGATGCAAAATGAACATGTCCTTCATCAAACGCTGCAAATTCGTCTTCAGGAAGAAGGATCCTGTTTGGACGAGTCTCATTGACCTTACGAAAGAGTACATCGAGAATCTCGCTACGTATGGCCCAAAGTTTGATTTAGAGAAAATGCTCAAAGGAGAGTTTGACGTGTTGCGGAAAATGCAGATGGCAGAACTTCGTCGACGAGCAGAGGCAGCCACATACGAGGCGAGGCACAGCTTACTAGATGGAGAAAATGTGGCAAGATACCAAGATCTCTCCCTCGCGGCACAGTTCAGTGCTATAGTCAAGTTTGAACGAAAACATGCGGCATACAAGTTTACCATGCGGGACTTTCGTCTCGATCCCTCGTACGCTGTCTCTTCGTCTGGAGCTTCAACGATGGCATTGCTGTTTGACTACCCGGTCAGGAAAGAGAACCGTGTGGTATTGATTGAATGGTTTGATAGCCTAGACCGTGACCAGGAACGAGATACGAGGATCAAGACGCTCATGCTTGCTACGCCCAAGCCCGGTCGCCTTCTTCTTCCCAAGTGTTATGGCATGGTCGAAGATCCGATCGCAAGAAGATTTGGTCTTGTACTAGCACCACCAGCACACATCCGCTCGAACCTCCCTCAAATCATGCCCGCAGGCGCTATATCACAGAAGCGAATGCCAATATCCCTGACCGAACTTCTGGAAAAAAGACATCCTGCACACGACGAAATGTTGGATCTTGGTGCAAGATTTCAGTTGGCGAAGAAACTAGTTGCCTCTGTTAATATGATGCATTGCGTTGGATGGGTCCACAAGTATGCCATATCACAGTCGTTAGGATCAAAGGGAGCTAACAACATTTAGGAATATCATCTCGAACTCCATTCTCTTTTTCCCCGCCGCCAATATCCCTTCCCGTGGTCCTCCCGGCCCGGCCTCTGGAATCCCGCAGCCTCTCGGCTTCACTGAGCCCCTTCTCGTCGGCCTGGGAAGCGCACGTATGGACGACATTATAAACGACATCGAACCCTACTACCCCGACGAAAATGAACACATGTACTTCGACGACCACGGCCAGCGTCTGGTCCGCATGGCTCCTCGCAACGAGATTGCAATTGCCAGACGTCCGAAAGATAGTAACTTGGACTATTACCAGCATCCGGAGAAGCGGTGGGATCCAACCGTGAGGTATAGCAGAGCGCATGATATTTATAGTCTGGGTTGTGTGCTGCTGGAGATTGGGCTTTGGGAGACGTTGGGAGAGTTGGTGGAGGTTGAGGATACGGATTTCGAGAGGGTGAAAAGGGGGTTTCAGAGTTTAACGATGAGATTGGACGGGTGTGTATTTGCATTCCTTTCCCCTTTCCCCTCTTCAGCATCTATCCAGGATTTACATTAGTTCGCACTTGCGATCTTTATCACAGCTTATTGTTCAAGATTGCATACTGCACCGAGCTGACAGCAGAAATAGGCTCACAGGCTCCATTTACGCGAACATCGTCCGCAACTGCCTCTCCATCAATAACCGCGACCGCACCGAAACCGAAGGTCGTGAGATTTCTAAATTCATGGCTGAGACAGCTGCCACCCTGGATAAGTGCTGGGCTTGATTTCGCTCTCATTTCTTCCTTTTTTTTTTCCATCTCAGATTGATGTTCAGTGAAGATAGGTATCGAGAATCTGCGTAGGGTTTTAAGAGTGTTGAAGGATTTGTGTTGAGGTGACTAGGACCTGTAAAAGCAGGAGGAGATAGGTCAGGTGATCTGACTGAACCCACGATCAGGAGGTTCGTTTCGCATGATACGCAGAGCCTAGTTACCCTTTGGCTTCGACTTTCAAGGGTGCTGATGGAAGCAAAGGTTTTGGCAGCTCCGAGTCCCGAGCGGGGCGTGTACGCATGAAAGGGCATACATCCAAATTATGTTATGTTACAACTATTTCGTAAAATAGGGCTTATCAGCTTAGTGACTACCATTTGTGGGCTCCGAATCTGCAGCTTTATCTCACTCCTGCCGCTTGCATAAGAGATTTAGGATATGACGAAAGTAGAGAAAGAAATTGGGGTAAAGCAGCTAGCTAGTGGGTTTGGCCATTGGCGTGGGTAGAGTGAGGTGTGGATACTTGTCATTTACTTGGGTAGACGATGTCATTGCTGCCACTATCTCAACTAATTGTTCTCCATGCAGCATCAAAGCAGGCATTCCATTGGATGTTACTATATTCAGGTAATGTCTAGTTTTTTAAGCGTTTTGTTATGTTCTGGTACCGAACTCTGCTAAACGTATTTGGTCATGATCACAGTACTAGACCACACTTCCACTAACTTGGAGCTCTCACTTCGGGAACTAATCACCGGACTTTTAAATAATTATTATTTCTTTTTTAATTCTCAAATGCCTTTCTTTCTTTCAGTCATCAGATTACTTTTAACATCTGGCAAACTGCATTCTTTCTGTATCCCACCGACAACATGGCACCATATCAACCTCTCGCTATGGCTACTACGAAGCGAACAGCAAAGCCAACATGTACATCAAGCCCCAATCTTATACCTAACATCCAATCCACTCAGGTCAATCACACCCCTCATGAAGTCGAAACAAAGGACCATTCCAACGCATTCCCGAGACCTTTGGTACACGATATCGATACAGTGCCAGTCCCGAACTCTCTCAATCACGACCAAACCAAATCCAGCAATATCAAACACGCAAACAAGAATCACAGGCTCTCCAAAATGAAGAATATGCCATGGAAGAACCGCGAGGAGGCTTTCAAGCTTTACAATCACGGCGGACCAGCTTTACAACAAGTGCCTTCCCAAGCCAAGCATGGATTCTATAAGCATGGTAGCCTAGCTCTCGACCGAAAGTATCGGATCCCCAAGACGTCGTCGCCATCTCGAATCGCAGCAGCCAGCATCAACATCAACGGACGTCCTCGCCGCCGTATCCCAACGATCAAGAGAGATCTCGAGACCGGAAAACTCGCTGGTGCAAAAGATGCGTTGGAGAAAGGTCTTGTGCCTTCGGATTATCTGGTGTTGCATAATGGGACTGCGAATAGGATTCCTGGGGTTGGAGTTGAGGGGTTTAGGAGAGTTATGTCTTCTACTTTGAGGGTTTCTCCTACGGTTAATGGTATTGTCGATGGGGATAAGAATAATGATAAGAATGACAAGGGGAAGAACAATAACAGCAACGATACTAAACCTCAGTTACCTCTCAACACCCACAATACCTACATCCAATATCAGCTAACCACCCAAAACAACAACATCAACACCACCTCACCAAACAGCACCATCCCCTTAACCAGCACCCCACCAAATCCAACCCTCCCAACCCCACCCCCACCACCAACCCCCTCTCACCCATGGAACCCCGCCCAAATAACCGGCCTAGTCCTCCTAATGTTCATCATCGTCTCCTGCATCATATCCCTCCTCGCAGCATGCTACTTACGACCCAAAGAGAAAATAGAGGAAGAAGCGAGAGCCATGGCTCTGCGACGGGAAGCCGCGGCTGAAGGTATTGAGATGGGCCGTTTGACAGGAGGTGTGGGATATGTGAGAGGTGTGGGGGATGGGGATGGGGATGGGAGTGGGAGGGTGGTGGTTACTTATCCGAGGACGATTAGGGATGAGGAGACGGGGGAGGTTTTGTTTCATGTTGATTTTGGAGTGGGGACTTGTGAGGTTTTGAGTAAGCGGAGGGGGGGTTGAAGGGGGGTTAAAGGGGGGGGAGGGGTATATTTTCTTTGTTTTTTTTGGGGGTGGATTGGGTGGAGGGGAAGGTTTATGAGAGTTGAAAATCATAAAAGAATCGTTGTTGGAGGGAGATATCATGGGATAGGATGAGGTTAAATAGATAGTAAATGATTCCGCTTCAAAGTTCTTCGGCTTCGAACTTATTATCTTCCAATAGATAATATATGATCGATCAAACAACGATATCCGGTAGTGACAAACAGTGTGATATATATGAGTCCAGATTTCCCAAATAACATTAATTGATATCTATCTATTAGCTCCTTCAATGACAAGTACTCAAACATCCCTTTACCCACATCCTTCTCATTCTCCTCCTCTTCCTCTTCCTCTTCCTCTCATCCCCAACAGTTCCCACAACTCAGAGAAAACGCACGCATGACGCATCACCATAAATACTCGACCTTACTCACGCTCGCGATCCGTTCTATCTCATGAAATAATTATATCTAGAACTACTTGCTGAGATGATGAGATCAGTTTCTGGAACTCTTTGGCTACTATCTCGAAATCTCGCCTGAGTGGAGAAAAAGGCGGATCGCCGGGATGAGGATCTTGGCCTGGACTAGGTTGCAGGTAATATCAACTGTCTGGCAGATACTGTTGCTGATTATTATAATGGGGTCTTTTTTGGTGAGTGGATTCTGCGGATTGGCAGATTTAGGGTGTTGGAGGCTTAGCTTACGGATTTGTTAGCTGCAGGTGATAGAGGATTCTGGTTTGCTGATATTTCGCCTGGAGTTTTAGGTGAATCTGATATGTTTGACAACTTTTTGTGAGCTTTTCTCTGAATTTTGACTGTCAAAATTTTGTAAACTGTCTGCCTTGTTTTGCTCTGATAGTTCAAAGTCGTCTGGGCGACTTCACTTTTACTGTCAGTAAACAAAGGACCTCGTCTAATTTCTACAGGGACAACCCCAGGAAAATTTAGTGTGGTTAGTACACTCCCCCCCCCCCAGAATAATTGTCTAGCGTCTGCAAGGATACCTGACGAATAAGAAATAGACAGAAGGCCTGATTAGGTATATAACGCATAAATATAAGATCTGCACGGATCTTATATATCACGTGTATAGCTTGATACACAAACCGGCAAGTAATGCTTCTGTTTGAAGTTAGAGAGTGAAAATGGCGCTAGACAATTATTCTGGGGGGGGGGGGAGTGTACGTTACAGCACTGTAACGCGTCGCTACGCGTCTTCCCTCGGACCCACTAGACACCTTAATGCTAACATTTTTTGACGTGAGAGCGCAACTTGGAACATACAATTCCCAACCACTATCCTCCAGCAACTGATCATCATGGATAGAAAGATAACACAATTACCAAAATACGCAGCATATGTCGTCTTCAGAGGAAATAAGACAGGAGTTTACTACAGCTTAGAGGAGTGTCTGAAGCAAATCGAGGGACAACCAAAGAGCAAATACCAAGGATATGCCAGGATATACGAAGCAGAATCTGCCTGGGCGCAATGGGAGAAAAGACTACAGGTTAAGCTGGGGGCTGTGACGTTCTTGCAACAGACATCCAAAGGGAAACCGAAACCACGAGTGGAATCAGCATATATCCCCCGAGAGAACATAGGGCGTTCCATTGGAAGCAGTCCTGCGATTGAGCAGCAAGATGGAGGTCTGCAACCGCAACCAACAGACATTTCTAGCACACTGTACAGTCACTCGCAGCCAGGTCTGCCTCTACTACCAACAAATTACGAGCACGAATTTTGTGACTTGACTGTCCCTCACCTGCCCTCACGATTCGGCAACTCCTCTCCCCTACCACAACTTATATTTTCTTTTGAACCAATTACAAGCTACAGCACCCCACCGCCCTCATCATCTCCGTCAGTTCCAAGTCTACAACGAATGACAAGCTCTAAACGAGTGGCCGTGTACGAGATCTCGGACGACGAATCCGACTTTCGGCGCAAGAAACCTAGGGTGGAAGCAGTACATGAGGAACCCATTCTTACGCGGGAAGAACGGTTCGAGCTAAGCAAATTGGACCGTTTCAAGAAACCGAACAGCACTACTGTAATCGAACCTAAGATTGACCTTACTCCGGAGCAAGACAAGGTGGTTAATCTGGCACTTCGGAAGAATAATATCTTCATGACTGGGGCAGCTGGAAGTGGAAAGACGACGGTCTTGAAGGAAATCTTGCGGAGAATAAAGAAAAGGAAGAAGGGAGGCAACGTGCATGTAGTTGCACCTACGGGCATCGCTGCTCTTCCTTTGGGGGGAAAGACGACGTATTCTTTTGCAGGTGTAAGTGTTCTAGCTCATGGTCTATTCTAAGTAGGCTAATGAAGGTCGTAGTGGAACCCAGACTCGTTTCGGAAACCTCTTGAGGAGCTGCTGAAGCCGAGGATCGGCATTGTGAAAACTATCAACGATTTGGATGTTCTCGTCATCGAGGTAAGTGCTGCTTCAGCAGCCACAAATTCCATTCCCGTTGCTTCCTCGCCCCAAAAACCAAAGTGTGCTAACCTCTCTTCTAGGAAATCTCCATGGTCGAGAATCACTTTCTAGAGCGTCTCAATCTGTTATTTCAGAAAGTCATGGGAAATAAGGAGCCATTTGGCGGGAAGCAAGTTCTGTTCCTTGGGGACTTTCATCAGCTCCCGCCTGTGCTACCATTCGGAAATTGTATGTATTGTGGACATCCAATTCCTAAAGGAAAGGACAGACCAATGTGCACTTCTGAGAAGTGCACGTCGACAGTGGATGCTGAAGGAAAACCAGTTCCACAAGCAGCACTTACCTGGGCCGACAAATGGGCATTCGAATCCTCGACTTGGGCAGATTTGAAGCTTAGACATATCAAGCTCGAACAAATTCATCGCCAGAAAAGTGAGCGGTTCCAAGACATATTGAACAAAATTCGCATGGGCATCCCTTTGACCAGCGAGGAGTGGCACGACCTCGAACGTCCGAAGACTCTCCCCAAGAATGCACTGGCAGTTCGCTTAATGTCAAGACTAAATCAAGTCAAAGTCTTCAACGACGATAATCTCAAGAAGCTCACTTCACCCCCTCGAACCTGGATATCCAACGACACAGTAGACAAAATGATCAAGAAATCGGATGGGCGAGACCTACCAGCCGATATCTTCAAGGCAAAAGAAGCCAAAGAATCGCTCCGCGACCACCGTTTCCCTGCAGACCTTACTCTGAAAGTGGGTGCTCCAGTAGTTCTACTCCAAAACATCGATCAAGAGAGAGGTCTAGTCAACGGCTCCCAAGGCGTGGTCATAGGATTCGCATCTGACCCAAATGAGATCATGAAGATGGAAGAAATGACCGGCAACCACAAAGAACACCGCAAAAAATCCATGATAAAATTCCAATCCGAAAACCTCGCCCGAAACCCCAACACCGCCCTCCGCCCCGTCGTCCGCTTCGCAAACGGCGCCACCCAACTCATCTCCTCCTACGCATCAGCCAGCATCCGCGGCGGCGGCGACCCCTTCGATCAATATGTCGTCACGCGCACCCAGATCCCGCTTGCTCTCGCCTGGGCGCTCTCGATTCACAAGAGTCAGGGTATGACGCTGGAGTACGTCGAAGTCTCGAGCAGAGATATCTTTGAGTGTGGGCAGCTGTATGTTGCGTTGTCGCGAGCGACGCATTTGGATGGATTGCGCTTGACGGGGTTTAATCGGAAACAGTTGCCGACGGATCCGGACGTCTTGCGGTTTTATACTGAGACCAAGTGGGAGAAGTTGGAGCGGAGAGGGACCAAGAAGAATTAGTTTGTTGTTGTTGTCGTCGTCTTCTTGCTCTTTGGCTACTTTTCGTTTCTTGTGTGTGAACATAGGGGATGCGTGTTTTTTATATGTTTAATGATTGTGCTCTTGTTCTTGTTAGGGTTGGTGGGGGTTTGTATAGTATGATGTGGGATCTAGCTGTATTATATTGTAAAGGTTGATTGTATCATTTTGTATGAAAAGGTAACTTTAGATATGGAGGAGAAAGAGTTTACATAGATAGGCATGCCTCGCGGCTGGATGTATAGAATATATATAGAGCTAAAGCCTAAATGCACAATTCTTCGATTTCTTCCTTCTTCCTATCGTTGAAATTCATGGTTAGAGCAGTTAATACTGTGTTAAATCCGACGGTCTTTATGGTTAAGTATATGTACTGTATCTATCCCCTCTATTTTCTCAAAATCCATGAAGTCAAACCTTGATAATAGATAATAGATATGTAAAAAAAAATTAAAGTTTCGAAGGAATGCTGCTCATATTTTCATATTTAAAAGCTTTATATTCGACCGTTGCGGCATAAGTGTTTAGAGCATGATAGACTTGTAAAACCTCTCCCTAGTACTTATATTCATCCGGGTATAATCACCTTCCATTTGAGGTATATATTCATAAACACAACCATCGCCATCCACGTAGCTAAGAAAGCCAGAAAGTATCTACGCTATATCAACGTTTACGTCGTTACAAGCAAGAAAAAAAGATAAACAGAAGGAAGAGCAGGAACATATATCTGCATACACGCAAATATCTATATCGTTCATTCCCCTCAAGCTCTCCTTCTCATTTCCAGATAGGCCCTTTCGTCTTTTTGAATAAATCACTAAACACCCTTCGTCGTCGTCCTACTGTCATTGTGTCGCTCTCACTCATGCGTACTTTACGACCCCATTCATCGACTCCATTCGTTGTCCCTATCTCTACTAGGCCGATGAGGACGCTGGGACTCATGGGGCCGAGGGGAGGGAGAGGTTTGTCTTTGCAGGGGTGGGTGGGGATGGTGAGATTTCTTGGGCGGGTGGTGGAGCTCGAGGATGTGGGTAATTGGTTGTGAGTTGTGTCGCGATGAGGTTTGTGTGGGGTGCTTGAGAAGTGAGTTTGGCTCTGGAGAGTTGGGGAGGGGAAGGGTGAATGGAGTTGAGAAGGCGGTTCTGGCTGGGGCTGGAGGTGGTGTCTTGAGCGGGGTGTAGTTGGGAGAGATGGTCCTCGACGGTGGTGAGTTGGTGCTTGTGAGTTTGGTTGTTGGGCTGCGTGGTTGGTGGTAAAAGGACTTGGCATCAGTTCTGACATCGGTGGGGCAGAAAGAGGCATTCTGGGCGAAAGGGATGAATGGTGGTCTGGGTATGTAGGAGGCGGTTGGTTTCGGGCACTGTGGGACTTTGTTTTGACGGATCTCGGGGCCAGGACGAGTTCGTCGATAGTAGAATTGAAGACTGAGAGGGGCGTTTGTTCGTGAGGATCTGCAGCCCGTTTGGCTCTTGTTCTAGAAATGGGTGATGAAGGGGCAGTTTTGGGACGTGTTTTGCGAGTACAGCGTTCAATCTGCAATTGGAGTTCGGAGTTTTCCTCCATGAGAGCTTTAGCTGCTTCTTCGGCTGCCATAGCCCGAGAGAGAAGCTTACGATTACTATCTTCGATTGCAGCAATGGTTTCATCCACGACTTGGATCACAGCTCGTGCCTGGACATTGCATATGGTATTGAATATGGTATTCATGGTGGGAGGTGCTTTACACTAAGTTCTGTGCTTCTGAATTCCATACTTGGAGGTGATCTGTAGACCTGTCTGTTGGACTCGCAGGGTGCTGACCGCCTGGATCTTGTTGTGACTATCGCGGTATCTTCCAGTTCAGCGAGGAGTGAAGAATGAGTCGAAGAATTAGGCGACTCATAAGGATCTGAGTACATCTCAAAGACAGATTCTACTGTAGAGGTAGGAGTCCGTCCCCCGTATGACGAGTCCCAATTATCCTTGGGCCTTCCATAATCCCAAGGGTCATTTCTTTGAGCTGCAAGTATTTTTAAGCTCGGTGTTGGCCTAATTCCACCTGGTCTCCTAGAACGGCGGATAGAAATTTGAATCGGTCTCAGATGACTTGTGGAGACAGCCTTTTCTAGTCTCGGTGACAGCCTTCCGTCGTACTCTGCCTTTGGGAAGTGTTCCGATTGCCATTGCGTGACGACATGAGGCATCCTTGACCTCGCCGTAGACTCTGGCACGTTCATTTGAAGAGAAGATAGAACCGTCGTCGTTCTTTGAAATGGATAATAGGATCATGAAGATGAGCGAAGTACTAACAACTCAGTATATGCGGTGAACTTGGCTTAGCTTGACTCTCATTTGAAGTTACATCTAACCATATAAAATCCTTCGGAGCTCAGGACTACAAGGTAGGTTGAAGAGAAGAAACATGAAATGGATGCAGAGGAAAGATATATGCCAGAGAAGCAGGTGTGAATTGGAATCACTAGATCCCCGCATCGTCCTGCAGTGTGACTTGTGCGGTCCCAACAGGACGGGACATTTCGTAGGCTGTGCCATTTAATCGATATCTCGGTCTGTGTACCCTCTGCAGGACAATAAAAAGAGTCCCGAGAAAATGCATTGGATAAGATAGCGGTCGCGTTGATGGGTGCGTCGCGCGTGAGGTCCCATAGGATCTCGTCTGGAGCCGCCCAGCCTTCCAACAGGTCCTCTGCATGCGGCCTGGCGCAATCGTCACATCATCTCGACACCGTCGCGGCGCGCCTCAGCCGTACTTGAAGCCCAGATGGGAGAGGTGGAGATTTGCTGACGGAGCTGTGAGGGATGGTGGTAATGTGTTGGGTGAGAAGAGAGAATGGGAGCATTATCGCGTGGAGATGTTGAGGCTGTGATCGTAGTGGTACACACGCGCGTAGAGCAGCTCGAATTGAAATCCCGTTAGTCTTTTCAAAATGAATCAATGATTGAACATTCCAGGAAATATTTTGAAACGACCCAATATTCAGTCTTGGAAGCCTGGAAGAAAGCCTTGCGTAAACTGCACCGGCCATGATCGAGTACAATGTAGAGAGGCCAACAAGTTGAAGCCTTTTTCCGGCGAATCATGCATTCTCGCTTACCACGTTACAAGCGATGACAACCTTCCTTGGCTGTCTGATATCGTGATAGCAACAGTATACAGTCTTGATGTGTTCCTCTGACGTTATGTATTGAGACTCAATGGGAGATCGTTGCTAACCAAAAGGGAAGATCTTGATACGAGAGATCGATTCTTGCAGCTAAGTATTTTGAAAATGCAAAAAGGCCGTAGGCTTTATGATCTTATCTAAACCACAGCAAAGCTGTGAAGAGGACTACAGCATTGATATCTGCATCTCATGGACACAAACCGGTGTAAGGAACGATCACGTGATTAGAGCTTGTTTTGAGAAGATAGGGAATTCGCCCTTGTCATCCAAGTGTACATCAATAGCAATAGATGTTGCTAGGAACAGGCGGTCTACCTGAATTATCCTAATTGACTTACTAAGTAAAATAATATTCTTTGATTTGTCTCCTCTCTGGTCGTAAGCGCCAGGGTACAATTTTAAGGTTAAACAGGCGCTAAACTTAGCCGCTACCAAAATTTTGATAGGCGACAAGCCTGTCCTCCTCAGCCACTGATCTCCAAGGCTTCTCAGTCTCACCTCACCATCAATTGTGCCTTACCTCTTAGCAATCTCAGGTGCGAAGGCAGAACGCAAGTGTACACACGGTCCCAAACACCGCACGGGGGCGCATTAAGGTTGGACCATGTGATACGAGGAAGCAAATCGAAGTCCACAAACATGGATCGAGCCCGAGAGGGAGGGGACCAACCTCGACGCCAGTCACGATCGATGTCCTACGATTCAGAAGACGAACGACGTCGCCGAAGACGCAGAAAGGAGAGAGAGATGCCCGAGCGAGAAGGAGGTAGCAGCCGTGACGGGGGGAAGGACAGAGGTAGTGAGGGTGGTCGAAGGCGGCGGCAGTCTCGATCCCGAAGTCCTACTCACGAATCGTCGAGAAAAAGATACCAAGAAGAGCACGAGTTGAAGCACAAAAGTACACGAGAGCGGTCGCCCTATCGAGGTTCTAGGGATAAAGAGGCCCGGGCTTCGAGGGATGGCTCTGGGCAACAGGTTAGTCGCAAGGCTAAGGGACCATTACCGTCACAAGCTTCGTCCTTCCAGGCTAATGGGAATGCGGAGGGGGTGGTCGTGGTTGCAGAGGAAAAGAACAAGCAGAAGCCGAATTTTAAGCCAACGGGATTGTTAGCTGCCGCGTCGAATTCGGTTACACAGGCTGACGGGACAGCGATTGCGCTCAAGTATCACGAGCCTGCCGAAGCACGGAAGCCGCCTGCTAGGGATGAATGGAAGCTGTTTGTGTTCAAGGGAGAGGAAATATTGGAGACGATTAATTTGAGTCTGCGGAGTTGTTGGCTTGTCGGGAAGGAAGTGGCTGTGGTTGACATGCCAGCTGAGCACCCAAGTGTCAGTAGACAGCATGCAGTGATTCAGTTCAGGTACATTGAGAAGAAGAACGAATTTGGAGATAAAACTGGGAGGGTTAGGCCGTATCTCATTGACCTTGAATCAGGTAATGGAACGTTGCTAAACAAGGAGGAGGTTCCGCCTAGTCGATACTTGGAGTTGAGGGACAAAGATATGATTCAATTCGGACATAGCACAAGGGAGTACGTGTTGATGTTTTCAAAGGCTTGAGAAAACATTTCGACCGGTTGCTTGTTTCTGGGAGGCATGTGATCGGCGAAGGTTGGAATGGGCTCTAGGAACATGGAGCTGTCACTGAAGAGATGGACTTCCTGTGGCGGCTCGAAATCAAGGCTGGGGGCAAATGTTATCGCCCTTTTGCGCAAGCTCTCTTCATGCTTTGATGCACAACGACATCTCGAACTTCACCGGTGTTGGCTTAGTGTGCACAAGTGCCGTCGCAACCCTCGAAGAATTATTATGGCTTCGCACCGGGTGTCACTTACCACGACGTAAAGCTTGGGAGTACCGGGCTATAATGTTGCAAAACCCGGGGAAACAGTCACACATATGACCACGGTCTTGCTCTTGAGTCATCTCACACCTCGCCTTGGTAATACAGCCTCATCCTTAATGAAACGTCGATTAATTCGGTGTCGCGTCATTCGAAAGCTTGTTCTAACCGTCCGGTCACGAAATGATTGAGGCCTGAGATGCCTTCTAATTGTACAGCTGCGTCACGTCTTAGTATCCACAAGGCGTACTTGAAGTCGCACCGATATTCACGCAAGCGCCACATTTTCCTATGTCACAACGATAGGACTGTAGGGCGATTCCCACACCGCGCCAAAGGGCTTTTTGTCCGAATACGTTCAATACGAGACGAGTCCTGGAACAAACATTGCCCAGGTGGCTAACTTCGGTCAAGATAAGGAGGCTCAAGACTGCCTCTCAAAAGGGAAGCTGAAGCCAAGGCAAATACAAGAAAAGAAAGCCTAGACATCATGACAAATGGCATTAAATCTCCTCCTATGATAATCAAGAAAGGTCAACAAATGTCTAAAGTGCAATACCTCAAGAGTACGTCGCATGAACTTGAGCTCTCCATACCCTTACCCATACCCATATATATTCTGCACGAGGCGAGGTACATCATACAAACTTCATAACCTCCCTGTCTTACCCCAGGATCGCCCGGGTATTTTGAGCAGCTGGTGGAGTGCAGATGCCCACTGAGCTGGGGGGTTACTGCACTGTACTCGAGCTACTGCATGCACCCTTAATTAGGTACTTAGCACCCCCCCCAAGCCACCCGCAGTTCCCTGTAATCATCCTCCACACTGCCTCATCAATCCCTGTACAGCCCAATCGCAGCTGACTCTCTAGATTCTCTTCACTTCACTCCCATTCCCATTCCCCTCTCTTCCCCTCTCTCCATCTCCCTCTTCCTCTTCATCTTTCCACCTCCACCATCCACCTCCACCAGACCTACCCGACCACCTCTACCTCTATCTTTCTAGCTTAACTTCAATCTCAACCCTGACCTCAATCCCGACCTAAATCTCATTCAAGGCACATCATTCCTCTGCCGATGTGTGTGGCACAGTGACTCCCAGCGGCGCGCTACCGGCAGTTGTCTCGTGTGACTAACTGCTTTGCGCGTGCCACCTTGACCTGTGTTCCTACACCGAACTCGATGTGTACCGAGCAAGGCAGGCAGACGTAGTCTAGTAGTAGTCTGGCTTCATCTTCTTCTATTATTTTGCGTCCTCACTGCATATCCTGTGTACCTCGCATAATGACTACGAAACCGGGCGAACACTGCACATACTTGTATATATAAGTTGCACTCGATCCTGGGAACAGTGAGGGAGTAGCATCTTCGAACACACAGAAAATATGGTATGTACATGAAGTTTACCTTCCACACAGACCATATGGTAACTACATACTAATAGCGTGGATGATGTAGGGTACCGCAATTAATCTCAACGATATCAAGCGCTACGAAGTTACGGAGGTATATTCGCATCCCAATGCCAAAGTCGATATTGTCCTCGTTCACGGTCTGAATGGGAACCCGAGGAACACATGGACAGCTTCAAATGGTACATTCTGGCCCAGCCAACTTTTACCAGCCTCCTTGAAGTTGTTTCAGGCACGAATACTAGTATACGGATACAATGCAGACGTCTACACATTTGGCAGTGCGAAAGGAGGGCCGAGGTATGTCGGAAAGTCTATATTTAAGTACAGATGCTAACATACAGTTAGTTCAGACATGATTCACCAACACGCACAAACACTTCTCGCAAATCTGGCCCTCGAACGGAAGAGTGAGGAGGTCCAAGAACATCCTATCATATGGGTAGCACATAGCTTAGGAGGAATACTCGTCAAACGAGCCCTCGAGCTTTCATTTGATCTTCAGGGCAATCATGATGATGACTTGCGATCCATTTTTGTCTCCACCTTCGGAGTCATCTTCCTGGGTACACCCCACACTGGAGCCGACCCCGCAAAATGGGGATTGATACTACAAGGCATGGTTAATGCTCTCGTCCCAAAAAAGCTCTTCGAAACCCATTCTCAACTCGTCAAGACTCTACAGTCCAACAATGAAATCCTGCAAAATATCAATCTCAGGTTCCTCGACCTCTACCCTAACCGCCTTCGAATATGCATGGTCCACGAAGGCCATCCTACAGATTTAAAGGGCACCAAACATCTCATCGTTGATCAAACGGCTGCCAGTCCCCAACTTCCAGATGTTCAGTATTTTGGCATCGAGGCTACACATTCGGGCATGTGCAAGTTTGAGAGTACCAGCTCGCCAGGATTTACAAATGTTTCGGTCACTCTTCGTTCGTGGGTTCAAGAGTGCCCCGAATTTATTCAGACGAGGTGGGATGCTGAGAGGTTTCTGAGGAGGCAAAAGAGAGAAGATGAGATTTCCCAACTTCAGAGATTGGTACGTCACGAGCCACATAAACAAAAGAACATGATTGACATGCAGAAGTCAGGATTGCTGCCCGGCACTCCACAAATGAGTAGCCCCAACACACCTGGTAGGTCATACAGTCCATACCCGACGCAGCCACCAAATATGTTGCAAGGTCCTCCAATTCCTCCAAAAGACGGCTAGCAAGAGGTCAAGCCTGATGCGGGACGGAGCAGGTTCGAGCATGCTTATTTCCTTATAGCCCTCTAGAATTACCAAATTGCTCTCTTATTTTGGCTCACGGCGTTCAGTTTTATATATGTCTTGATGGACTAGGGCTGATGCGTCTTACTTGTAGACCCGGGCTCTGTATATAGTTCAATGATCATTGCAAATTCAACTCTCAGCATCGCGCCTGATGAACCTCAGCCAGACGCTCCGTATTTCATCAAGCCATCGGGCTTTCGCCCAAACTCACTCTTCGTCGGCCGAGAACCAGAGCTAGAGCACATGCACAAGTTGTTATTCGACAAGAAGCGGCGAGCCGACGGTACCTCGGCTGTCTTGATTCAATCTCTTCCCGGAGGAGGCAAGACACATCTAGCACGGCAGTATGTCTACGATCATAAAGACGACTTTCCTGGAGGTGTGTTTTGGCTTCGAGCCAAGAGCGGGACCGAGCTCGCAGCAGGATTCTGGGATATTGCACGAAAAGCAGCACTGAAACATCTGGTAGGTACTGAAGAGGCTGCTTCCTTGGAGGACCCAGAGCAGTTCATCAAAATGGTCAAAAAGTGGCTCAATCACCGCCATGACTGGCTCATGGTGCTTGATGGGATCCACTTCACCGACTCTGCAGAGCTCGGGAAATTCATTCCGGACAGCAAAAATACCAGCATCATTTACACCTCGACTGAGAAATCTGTCTTTGGTGACTACCATTTCATGAACCCACAGCTCATCAAACTGCCTCTTCTCTCTGCTAGAGAAGCTCAAAGGTTGCTACTCCTAGAGCTAGGAAGAGTGGATCCGTTTTCGAAAGATGATTTAAGGTACTCAATGGAACTTGTTCAGTCAATGGGATTTCTGCCTGTGGTTATTCATGCCGTAGCGCAGAGATTGAAGACGACCGATGAGCCCCTGTCAAGGTTCGCTAGGAATTACTCATCGGAACCCAGGTTAAGGGGCCTAGGAACATATATCGCTGTGGTAGAGCAGCTGAAGGGAATAGGGGCAAAGGAGGCATTGAACTTGGTTCATATCCTCTGTTTCTTCAGCCAGCATATCCCAGTTGAGATGATTTCGCTCGGTCTGAAGGCTCTCGATGTTCCAGTCAAAGCCTTCGAGGCGGTTTCCGGGCGTTCATTGAACAACACTTTCAAAATTTTAAACAAATTCGCTCTCATTGAACGGAATGAGCACGAGACCGAGATGCACTCGTCACAAAGTTCAAATGGGACCCAGGACTTGCTAGCCGACAATATCGATGTCATCAGGCTACACGGTGTTGTTCAAGGATTCTTTACCGATACCCTCCATGCTGATGGAACCTTTCTATTGTGGCTCGATCGTGCCGTACGAGTGTTCTGCTGCTCGTATGATGTGGCAGCCGAGAGAATCTCACGCAAAACTCATGCAGGCCTAGTAGAGGACTACAGGCTGTACCAAATTCACGGCGACAGAATTAAAGAGCATGTAGAGAGGCACTTTTCCAAGCATCTGTCAAGAGAACAGAGGGAAACCATGGAAGAATCATGTGAGATGCTGGATCAGCGGTTGGGATCGGTCAAAGCAGAGATTGATCGCAGAACTACTGAGTCGTCACACGTCATCACCGAAGGGAAGTCAGAACAATTCCAATGTTCAATCTTTGATCGAACAAGCAGTTCATCGGATACTGGGCCAGAAACTCCTTGCCGATTCGATGGCCTGCGCTCTGGTATATCGCCTTGGGGTTTGGAGTCTAATGTGGCGCAGCATGAATCTCCATCCAGCCTAACACACGACACAGAACTCATGCGGCAAATTAACGCGATGCCGAAGCCTCATTTCTCGCTTCTGATGCCGGAAGATCCTGGGTACGACAGTGATCGGGAGGGCTCGGTGGAAGGCTCGGTGGCATTGACTCTACAACCATCTCAGCGAACTATTCTGCCAGACCTCAGGAGTTCAGACGAACCATGGCAGGAAGTTAAAGCTCGGCGGCCACGTCGACCCAATCCGCTTCCTTTACATCGCACTATTAAGAATATGGAGAAATCGAGATACAGAGATACGGCTGGAGCATATCGCGCAGTGAGCGCGATTGATCCCAGATTGAGTCAGGATTTTGCTCAAGGTTTTCTACAAAAAACCGACTCAAGATCTCAATCTAGAGGGCGGCTGTCTGGGTACTCTGGTGCTGAAGTCTGCTTGACAAATATCAGTCGCAGCAGTCCGCCGCCTGCCAGAGGAGGAGGGATGATCCAGGACCGAAGATCCTCGTCGTTGAAGCCCGTTGATCGAGGACGCTTGATGTCAGGACTCTCGTCTTATGCTGCCGCTGTAACGAGCCCAACGCGAGATACAATCTCCGGATTGAGAGAACTAGTTCGTCCATCAACCGAGCCTGTCGGGTCAAGCGACAGTACAGCTTCTCAAGACCGACCACATAGCTCTGCGGTGGAATCTCTCCAGAAAATCCCTGTCGTGCGTCCGCCCACACCAGTAGTTATGCCACCATATCCGCCATCACCAAATATTGACTCGGCTTCAAGAAATCATTACTTGGCCTCGGATGTTGTATGTGACCAAGAGGATATCTCACTTGGCCCAGAGCTCTATCCAACTCCTATTTATCATAGGCTTGAAGGTTTTCCGCCTATTGAAAGCAACAGAACCCCCTCCACATCTTCGCAAACAATCGAGCGCCCAAAATTCTACCACGAAACTCAGTCCGAATCCATGCCTGCATCGATCATACTCTCTCGATCAAATATAAGCGAGACCCATCTTCTTTCTTTGTCTTCGCCTAATATCCATACCCAGCGTCAGCATTCGAACTCCGCTGGTGCGTATTATCCTGGAAGACCGGAGTTCTCGAACCAAGAGGGTGGATATACAAGTCAGCCTTTGACCAGAGATCCCTCTGGAAATGCCGCGCATTCAACTGGCTCGCTAGAAATTGGCTTAGAAAGGGAGGAGGCCAGGCTGAGAGAGGGCAGAGGTGGACGGAGACCTAGCGTAGCTGAGACGGAACCAGAGCCAAGACTTCCGATTTTCAGTCCCAGGATCCCCCCCACGAGTTACCAAGTCTATCAGAGGATGAGAGAGAGGGACCCAGCTAAAGATAGTATAGAGAGGAGTGAGCTTGAAGGCCTGAGTGAGCGGCAGCAGAGATTACTAGGTCCTATAGGGGCAGGCAGTGGAAATAGAGGCAGCAGCATGAGCTCGAGTACAAGAAGTCCGAGGTTGGGATTCGCGAAGGCGGCGTTGAATACGAGTAATGAGTGGGGTCAGGAAGAGAAGTAAGTCATATCTTTCTCCCAAAATCAACGTGAAAGGCTCGAGTATCACACACACAGACTGGAACTAACAAACACATAGCTCCCCAAAACAATCATCTCAGCCCCCAATCAGACCATTCAATCCTACAGCTCCTACCTTTTCCCCATCCTCCTCTTCAAACTTCACTTACTCGCCCGCTCTCCCTCCCAACCCCGCAACATCTATGCTCAGTAACTTTTCAAGTTCTAGCTCAGCATACCCGTCGCCTGATCCGAACTACTACACTATCTCCAACAATCTGTCTAGCACTCCGAAGTCATTTAGCGCATACTCCTATGCGCCCTATCCGCAGCCACCAGCTAACACACCCGCCTCAGCTCCTGTGTCGCGATCATCGCCCAGAACGTCTCCCCAATTTGACGGAGCAGGCCCCGCTCCGCAGCGTGCAGGAGGTGGGGGAGGCGAGACCATGCAGCGTGGAGGTAGTGGCAGTAGTGGTGGCGTCGTAGTGGGTGGTAGGATGATCGAGTTCGGCAATCACCCGGATCCTGTTGATATACAGCTTGCCCGAGAGAGGGTGCTGGATTGGAGCGAGAGGGAGAAGGAGAGAAAAGCGAAGATGGAGAGGGAAGGAAGAGAAGGTGGGAGTGTTGGGTTGGGGATTCTATAGGGTGGTCATGGCAGGTTCTTGGTTTGAGTTTGCGAGGTGCGTGGATGATACGATACCTATCTGTTTCATTCCTGCTATACCTCACTTCTACAGTCTACTTAGGCGTGAGTGGATTTATCGGCGTTTACATTAATTACTTTGCTAGAGCGGCAACATGGATTGGGAGGCATATGCATAAGAGAAGCGGGCGCATAACATTTGGGCGTGGGATTGCATGGAAAGATGTCTGTAGAACGACTGAGATGGATGCATATATATATATATATATATATATATATACATATGCATTACATACATACATACGGGCGGGCGGGCAAAAGGATAGCGGGTATGGTGTTGCTAGAGCTAGAGCTGGAGTTTTGAGGCTTGGCTGCTTAGAGTTGTGAATCGGGCAGCTGTATATATGCATTCCCGGAGATTTAGTTAGTTGGGCTTTATTTGCATTGTGTTGCATTGCATTGCACGGCGTAGGCTGATCTTTACAAGTGGACAGTAAGTCGGGACAGATGTACTTTATTCACATTTATTTCAAGCATTATATTATATAGTAAATGAAAGTAAATTAAGCCTTGACGCAAATTCATTTCAGTCCAGATTAGTTCAGTTCATCATTATTTATTTATTTATTTATTTACATGGTATATAAGTTTTATCTCGTCTATAACATGAATCCTAGGGGGGAGTGTGATATATATATATATATATAAGTATACTCATCGGACAGAAATCCTAGGGATCGATAGGTACTAGGCTATTCTATATAAAGGAAAGAAAAGAGAAAAGAGGAGGAGATTTTTTATATAGATGAATAAATGAATGAATGAATGAATGGAATGAGTTTCTTTTTTAACTGTTTTCGAATTTTTTGGAGTTTGCGATTTGCTGGGATTATGAGATGGGGAGAGAGAGGTGGTGTTTTTGTTTAGGGGTTTCTTGTGGGATTGAATATGCGGCCGCTAGCGTGGAGATTGGAGTCTTGGCAATTCATCTCACTTATCACCGCCTTGTCACTACTGTATCTATTCTAGCTCCTCAGCTCCTCAGCTCCTCAGCTCCTCAACTCCTCTGCCGCCCTTGACTAACTCACTCCCTCATGACTTCTCTCAGCCTTCTTGACCACAAAACCGCAAGTGACGATGAAATAGCTACCTACTGTTCCAACCCAAACCATATCTCTCTCAGCGCAGCATGTTACGATACCCACGTTATAAAGATATCTGAAAGAGCCGTAGTAAAGTATGGTATAGGCGTCAAAAAAGAAGAGGCAGAAAGTCTCCGACGAGCCTACGAGCTGGTTGATCATGCTATCGTTCGTATTCCCTTCATGTATCGTTTTTTCGTCAAGGCGCACCAGGGATATATCGTTATGGAGTACATGCGGGGAAGAATCATGGGATCTGTAGAATAACCCGCTCTGATGGAAAGAGTCGCTGATATTCTCGTCCATCTTTCGACGATACGTATACATGGTTCTATCCCTGGTCCGCTTGGTGGCGGCGTGTCGACTGGGATCCTCTGGTCTGAACACAGCCAAGAACCGCTCCTTGATACCATTGCGGAGATGGAGAATTGGTTTAATAGGAGACTATATCGACAGGATCCCAAATTGCGATTCGGCGATTCCTCATTGGTGTTACGCAGTCTATTTCATAGAGTAGAGTAGATAGAGTAGACTAGATATCATACATACACGACCAGCAGCCGGCTAAATCCCCGTCCCCGCACCCCTCACCAAAAAAAAACCCTACCTCCTCCCTCCCTCCAGCCTCAAAAAAAATCCCCCCCTCCAGAAAAAAAGCCAAAAAAAAAAGCCAAAAAAAAAATAACACCCCCAACGCACAATCAATCCCAAACGCCCGACGAGAGGCTCGAACTCTCAACCTTGGGCTCTCATAACTGAAAGGAAAGCAAACCTGATATGTTTGTTAACAATATCAAATCAAATTTTTCGCTTTCGTGTAAAAGGCCCACGCGCTAACCAATTGTGCCAGCCGGGCTTTGTTGAATCAGTTGTGCTGATTTATGACTCGATGGGGTTATTTGGGTAGATATGTGAGGTGGAAAGATGGGAATTTTGTGTGTGGGTGTGTGTGTGTGGGGGGGGGAGGGGGGAAGCGAGCCAATTGGGTGGGTGGAGGGAGGGGAGAGGGGTGTGGGTTTAGGGTGAACTTCGGGGAATTGGAATTGGAATGGCACGTGAGAGGGATGGGGATTTGAGAAGGGAGTTTTTTTTTTGGTTATTGCTGTTGCTGTTGCTGTTTAATAGAGGTGTTTTAAGGGAGAGAGAGAAGTTATTATAACAGTGAACTATGAGAGATCATGAGGATGAAAAAAACGAGTACAAATTTGACGGGTTTTTCATCTCTCAAAGAGATAAAGTAAAGTCTTCATATTTATAGACCATCCGTACCTTTAATTTCAACACTTTTCGTTAGCGATGTGAAAACTTGCGCTTTGATGTAGAACTAAAGGCCAATTATAATTATTTGTTGCATGAAATTGGATTTGGTGATGATTGTTGGTAAGTTATAGTTGTTGCAATTTGGAGGGAAAGGAAAGGAAAGGAAAGGAAAGGAAAGGCATATTGAGAATATGTCCACAGAAGTGGGTGAAGTGTACCTATCTAACTTCACTCAGAGGCAGCAATTATTGCTCTTCTGGTGTTCTATTGACCCTGATACGAAGGAAATGCCTTCTCGAGGGCTTACAATGTATATAAATATCCCCAGCTTGGCACGTCTAAATACCCCTAGGGAGGTGATTGTAGGTAGACCGCTTCGCGGCCCCTTCTAGACGTTAAATACCATCAAATCAAATCAAATATTGACCCTGATGTAAAGCACCATCCATCTCAACCTCAACCTCAACCTCCATCTTCCAAATCTCACATCACCAAATTCCTCGGCTCCCCCTTTACCCACGCCTCAATATTCTCCGCCACCGTCCTCCTCAACTTCTCAATACTACTCCTCGCCCACCACGCAATATGCGGACTCAGCACCAATCTCCCCTCCAGCTCATGCCCCTCTCGACTCCACGCATTCGCCGTCTTCACAAGCACATTCTCCAAGCCCGCCGGCTCCGTGAGAAAAACATCCGTCGCCGCCCCATGGATCTTTTTTTCGCTCAAGGCCGTCACCAGTGCGACTTCGTCGATAATCCCGCCTCGGGCAACGTTAATGATTAAGACGTCTGCGCGCATGAGCGCGAATTCCGGCGTTGAGATGAGGTTTAGTGTTGAGGGTGATAAGGGGAGGGTGAGATAGATGGTTGTGCTCGTGCGTAGACATTCCTCGAAGGAGACTCGATCGGCTCGGATAGCTGAGCCTGTGACGCCTTTGCGATCTGCAAATTGGACTCTCGATCCTAGGGCTCGGGAGATGGCTCCAACTCTATTACCTGTCTTATATATCAGTCTTTAATTCTTTCAGATCATTCAACAGTTCAGTCCAGGTCAGTCACATGAACAAAACATCCCAATTGGTTAACCTCATCATCTCGCCTCGCCCGATTTCTGCATCAGAATAGACAGACATAAAATCAAGAAGAAGAAAATAAACAGCCAGTTGAGTATATACGCACCTAACTCCCCACCCCCAATAATCCCCACAACCTCCTCCCTACAAGTCCCAGGACACTCCCCAAAATAATCCCTCAAGCTCCCCGTCCTCCCCCACAATCCACCCTCAACCGTCAAAACATGCAACCTCACGACCTTCCTCCTCAACGCAAAGAACAAAGAGATAGCATGCTCAGCCACACTCTCATTACTCGCAGCCGGCACATTACACACCGTGACCCCGTACCGTTTACACGCAGCCAGATCAATCATATCGGTTCCAATGGCTAGGACGGCAACTAATTTCAGCTCGGGACATGCGATGAGGACGTCCTCGGTGATGGGGATGCGTGTGGTGATGGCGATGGTGGCGGGATTGGGGGTGGTGAGTGCTGTTATTATAGAGGAGTTGGTGAAGGGGGTGTGGTCGTAGGTTGTGTAGGTGTGTGAGAAGGAGGCGCTGAAGGTTGGTGGTGGGGTGTGGATGCCGTCGAGACGGACGATGTGAGGCGGTTTGGTATCCATATGTTTTGTTTTTATCTTTCTTTTCTTTTCTTTTCTATATTTCTGGATTTTAGAAGAGTTGAAAATGAAATAGAGGAGAGGGAAGTAAGTTGAGAGAAGAAAAGAGATTCGTGAAAAGGAAACGAGTTTTGAGAGTGGGAGAGTGATGTGTGATGAAAAGCCATGGCTACCTACTTACGGAATTGTCCTTCCAAAGGCGTCGTCACGTGCCTCTACTTAGTGTCCTCCACTTGGAGGTCGTCTCGATGTGCCAGCCAGCTTCCGTTGGCAGTGGAAACAAGATTTTCTGCTATCATACACAAACTCTGGTCCTCAGGATATGTACATTAGAGTGGTGAATCTATAGACATCACAAGTCTTAAAACCACATCCCGGAAGAACGCCATATATATGCGCCCTGAATGCATCACCTCTAGCCTCGTACACATACATAATCTACAAGTATCTCTTCTCCTCCTTCTGCTCATACGACTGCACTTGATCCCCGACGTGGAAATCAAACCAACCATCAAAGCCAATTCCACACTCGCTGCCCTTCTTCATCTCCTGTACATCCTTCTTGACGTTCTTTAGTGAAGCAAGGGTGCCTAAATCATTAGCAGAGTTCAGGGAAAGAAGAGAAGAGGAAAACATACCATCAAACACCTTCTCACCACCTCGCATGACTCTAACCTTAGCATTCTTGCTAACTGTTCCGTTCCTAACTTTACATCCGGCAATTGATTTGTGCTGTCGTCCCTTCACCGTGATCTCGAAAATCTGTGCAATCTCGGCCTCGCCCAGTACGCGTTGGGTAATCAGTGGTGGGAGATGTTTGCTCAACTCAGCCTTCACATCATCTACTAAGCGGTAGATAATGTTATGGTCGATAATGTTGACTTTCGCTTGCTCGGCTAATCGAGCTATGTTTGGCTCTACCGGAGTATTGAAATTGATCAAGTGTCCCTTGGCACCGGCCGCGTGCTCGATGTCAAATTCCGACAGTTGTCCAACACCAGATCGGAGAATGTGAGGTTGAACCTCTTTGTTGCCGAGCGCAGAAATTTGGTCGATGACAGCTTCCACAGATCCACTGACATCGCCTTTGATAATGAAAAACACCTCCTTCGGTCCATTTGGCTTGGATTCCTTGACTTTATCGGGAATCTCTTCGTTGGCCGCCTTTGCTTCAGCTGCTGCCGCTGCTTCTGCCTTCTCACGATCCCGTCTCTCCTGGTCGGCTTTGCGGTTTTCATTGATGGCCTCCATGTCTTCGGCCATCCTGTCACGCTCTCCCTTTTCAAGTCGATAGTCTACAACACTCTTTGCCTTACCCTCATCCGGAGCTTGAAGCACCTCATCGCCAGCAAGTGGCTGTTCACGCCACCCGTCAATCTCAACCGGTGTGCCTGGCCCAGCATCCTGTATCTCAATACCAGCTTCATTTCGCAGACAACGGATTCGAGCCCATGTATTGCCTGCAACAATGAAATCTCCCGGTCGCATGGTACCTCTTCGAACAAGAACTGTGGCTACCTTTCCCATGGACTTGATACTGGCCTCAAGAATCCATCCTTCGGCTGGGCCATCAGTCTCAGCTCGCATATCCAAGATTTCCGAGAGAGTGACAGCTGCCTCCTCGAGCTCCCCCATGCCTTGGCCTGTCTTACCACTAACGCAAACGACTTGAGTATCACCACCGAAGTCCTCAACATCTACACCATGACGAGCAAGATCTTGCTTGACACGGTCAATATTGGAGTCCTCCTTGTCAATCTTATTGATAGCAACTATCATTGGAACCTTGGCCGCCTTGGCATGATTGATTGCCTCAATAGTCTGCGGCTTCACACTATCATCTGCCGCAACAACTAGGATGACGATGTCCGTAACATTTGCACCTCGCTGGCGCATGCTAAGGAAAGCAGCATGTCCTGGCGTATCAAGAAAAGTGATGACCTTGCCAGAAGGCATTGGCACCGAGAAAGCACCAATATGCTGTGTTATCCCACCATGCTCAGTCGCAGCTACGGAAGATTTCCGAAGATAATCTAACAGTGTAGTTTTTCCATGGTCCACGTGACCCATGATAGTTACCACAGGAGGCCGTTGAGGCAACAATGTCGGATCAGTAGGTGCATCTCTTGCTCTCAAATCTTCCGAATCTCCTCGATCAATGATCGGCTCGAAGTTATACTCCTGAGCAATCAAGCCAGCATTCTCGGCATTGAGAATATAGTCGTGAGTTGTATCCTCAAAGCCTAGTTCTTGCATCTTCGCAACGAAGTCCTCGTATCTGACTCTAAGCGCCACGGCTAAATTAGAAACGCTGATGAACTCCGGTAAGAGCATAGGGGTAGGGGCAGCTCGCTTAGCAGCTTTCTTTTCGGCTTTCTCCCTCTGCCGCTGAGCTTTTGCTTCAGCTTTTGCAAAGGCCGCCTCGAGCTCCGCTTCATCTTCCTCGTGCCTCACAAACTGATCTCGTCTCTTGGCCTTGTCTCTGCCTTTCCCTTTCGGCTCATCATTGTAGACTGGCTCTGGAGCCTGTCGGCCTCGAGACTTCTTCTTCTCTCGTCGAGCCCTGATCATTTCCATCTCCTCATCTTCCTCTTGCCTTCTTTCTCCTCCCCTGTTGCGTTCCTCGAATGGCATCCCTCCTTGCCGGATTATTGGGGCATAGGCTTTGAAATTATTTTGAGAACTCGATACTGGGTGGTTGGCCGATTGTCTATTATCTCCATCCCGTTGCAGGAATCGTGAAGAATTCTGGAAAGAAGACGACTTACTCACCGGTCGTCGTTCAAAGGTCGTTGACCGTGACGGGTATCGCTCACGAGTACGCTCTTCATAAGGAACCCTGGATTGCGAATCACGAGCCGTTGGTCGAGGCAAAATCGGTGTGTATCTACCACACTTAGCTTGCTCCTCCCTCTGCATCCGCCCTTCCGTATAATTGTGTCGTCCAGCATTTCGTTTGTCTTGTTCGGAAACTTGAGACGTTGCAGCAGCATCCCGTTGTCGCTTCAACTGTCCCCATTTCGAGTCATCTCTAGTTCCCTCATCGGACCCGATATGCTTCCAGTCCGTGTCGCCGAGTACATGGCTAATTTTGGGCCCATTCGTGCCATTTCTTACACCGTCCAAGAAGGCTCGATTTTCGGCATGTTTTTCCAATGCTTTCCGTCTGGCTACCTCCCGATGCGCTGCTGCGATTCTCTCGGCCTCGGTTCGTGGCACCAATCTTCCAGCACGACTGGACTCTGGTCCATTTCCAAACCCCTGCGTGACTCGTCTCTGTTGTGCCTTGGATTCCCTGCTGAGCATCATTTCCCGAGCTCGCTGTTCGTGCGGGTCCAAATCTCTGACTGCATGAGCTGACAGTGGTTGTTCGGGTTGAACATTACTCGAGGATGTATTTCCGAATTTCGCATTCTCTCGAGAATTGGAGGCGTGAGAAACTAATCGTCTTGGAGATTCTGCATGTGAACTTGTCCCTCGAGATCGTTCTTCCTGTGGCAAAGCTTCACTACTCTGAATTAACGAACTCGAAGCCGCTTCTGCGCCATTCGTACGATCTGGCTCAGCAGCTATTTGCGTTACAGCTGCAGGTATACTCCTCGCGCTCAAGTTTGGAATAGTGCTTCCACCGGATCTTCCCCAACCTGGTCCAGCAGGAGGAATACCAGAACCACCAGCACCTGGCCGTCCAAAGTTCCCAATCGGACCTACTCCTCGTCCCCAAGTCGGCTGCGGACCTCGAGTCCCATTATCCTCCCTCACAGCAGTTGCCTCCCCGGGTGGTTTCGATACCGGTCGAGAGGATTGGAGGAAGCGGCGCTGAACATGCGATGGTTGTCGAGCTTGACCCAGCCTATGAGTACAAAAGGCGCACAGGGAGGGAGTGCCCGTTTCCTGTGGACAATTAGTTTCGATACCAAAGAAACCCTAGCACGTACCATACCTTGATTAAGCTGCGGCCCCTCATTGTTCCTCGAGTCGGTGGCAAAGAGACATTCTGGATGGAGAGATATGTATGTAATTTTTGAAGATATTTATACGGTGGCCGAGATCTCTCTCTAAGCAACCGCAACTTGCGATACGCACTGCACTTATCGGCCACGAGGTCCAAACCTCCAAAAAATTATACAACAGGAGCGCAACATGCCTCCCAAAGGCAAATCCAAGGCGCGAGCCTTCAAATCAACATCCCACACACCCAAAATATCACCCTCGACCTCCCTCGAACCTCCCGCCCCCTTCCAACGCGCACCAGCCAGCCTCGAACCGCTCCTCTCCAAATTCCAAACAGCCCACGTCTACATCACACACATCGACACGAAACCCAAAGACTTCAAGCAAAAGATCTTCCTCGTCCCCCTCCTCATGAACGTAGCGATCATCGGCCTCATCCTATGGAGAATAAAATCCATTGGACCCTTCTACATGAAGATCTGCTTCTCGCTCATGGGCAAAGCCAACGAGACAACGATCGACACGACGCAGATCCCGTTCAATGAAGCGCTGCGGGAGCTACTACGGAGGACCATGACGTTCATGGGAGATCTCTTGATCTACGTGTTTATATGGCCGTGGCCGAGGGATTTCTTTGCCGGGAGGTCCATTGGGAATCCTATTGCTTGGAGGTTTGCGGTAGGGTTTCGGCCGCAGGAGATTATCGTGCGGCGAAGCAGGAAATGGGATCGTGCGGTTGGGGATGCGGTTAAGGAGGGGAGTGGCCAGGATGAGCTGTTTGAGATTGTGCGGAGGGCGGTGGATCCCATCTGGATGGCCGAGAAGACGGGTTATCTGATGCTAAATAAGGAGTGGGATCTGGATTGGAAGACTATGATTATTGCGACGAGGATGGTAGATAAGAAGACGCTGTCTGTGCAGGATTTCAAGACGACGATATTTGTGTATAATGAGCAGTTTGGGTGGTTGCTCATTGAGACTGCAGCGGCGGGGGGAAGTGCTGCTGAGGAGGAGGGGAGGAGGAAGATTGTGGCTTTTAAGGACGAGCTGACGAGTTTGGGGAAGGAGAATCTCTTCTTCAGGTGGATTGAGTTGGTACAATATGAATCCTCGAGGCCGGGAGGCTTCACGCCCGAGAGGCAGGTGGACACGATGGTAAAGGCGAAGGATATGTTCGAGGCGCAAGGGGTGGACTTTGATAAGTTCTGGGCTAAGATCGGTGGGATGGAAGGTATGCCTGGGATGGATCAGATGTAGATGAACACATGTGATAGACCTCCTGCATCAAAAGTCAAGTCGCATTCACTTATGTGACATTGCCCGCGGGCTCTTGTCCTGAGCACAACTTCACGGAAACGAGCAATTTAGAGGTCTAGAAGTCCACAAGGCTTGCCTGGTGGATATCTCTAATGTCATTCTTGATCCTATTTAGTTGGTTGGATAGCGGTAACATGGATGCTGCTTCTTCAATCTGCGACTTCTTGTCGTTCAACAGCACGCTATCCAAGCTTCAGTTAGTATTAGCGGTCCGTCAGGACTCAGCATACCAACCACGGGCTGCCCCTCTTACGTTACCAATTTTAGCCTCGAATTAGCGGGCGTTTCAATTGATAATGAAAGCCCGGAGGATGATTATGTGTCGCCGTTATTGTCCACGGCCGAGACTCAGTAATGTCAGTCAGTCTCCGGAATAGTGGAAGACGGCGGTGTCCCTGGCTTTTGGCCATAACAGACAGTTCTTCTCAAATTAGATACCTTCGTATATGTAATTACGGCGGGGCTCGAGAGAACTCACACTTCTTGATAGGCATGAATACCTTTGTTCCTCAGATCGCTCCTTATATGTGCACAAAGTACCTGAACTTCCTCGCTTCGCCACTAAATACTGTTGTCAATACCTGCCCAACTTCAGATGATAAGTCAAACTCACCCCAAGGAAATTCGTCATTAGAAACATTGCCCATCCACTAGACAACCAGATAGTCAGTACGTATGCAATAAAACGGGCTGAACGTGAACAAAGGAGCACATTCACTACTCACTTAATTCCTTCGTCCCAACCCAATCGATTATAAGCCCCGATCTCTTTCAACTTGCGGTCCGCGGTCCAAGGCCCAATCGGCCACTTGAACGTCCTCCGCTCCACATTCACAAACCCAGCACTCTCCATAATATCCCTACTCTCCTCCGCAATCTTAAAGCTCTTCCCAAACTTATCCCCACACTCCCAAGCAATGGGACCCCAGCTCTCCAAATGCGTTCCCTTGATCGACCCATCTTCTGATTTGGGGATCACCGAGATCTCGGTCTGTTCGAACCAGCCCCCGGGTTTCAGGTGATCGAGTATGGAAGCGTAGAGGGAAGGATAGGAGGCCACGGATCCGTATATGCAGCGCGCGTGTACGAAATCGAAGGTGTTTTTCGAGAAGGTCCATGGGAGGGTAAAGTCGTCGATTTGGAATTCGAGGTTGGGGGGCACATCGGATGGTTGAATGGCGGAGAGGTCTGTGGCTACGACGGAGGCGGAAGGGAATTGGTCGGCAAAGTCAATTGCCTAAGATTTCCTGACTTTTAGTGGCTGGGTGGTCTATGTTGGGAGTGAAGAAGAGGAATCACAAACCCATATACCAGTGCCCGTTCCAATGTCGAGGACTCGCTGCGGGTTGGGTCCTATTGGGGCGAGGAACAGTTTGCCGTCGAGAGTGAGGTTGAAGATGTGATGAAACAAATCTAAGTTATCCTGAGCTATGTCGTCATTGGGGCCCCTGTAAAAGTAAGTTACGAAGTACAGTACAGTACTTCATACCATTTCTCAAAAGTCAATGGGTCGAGTTGGGACTTGGGAGAGCCAAGGCGTTGTTGAGGAACTGACCAGTACGTTCCTGGGCGGTAACTATGATAGCGCCGCCCATTCTCATAGACATGTTTGGTGATGGCAGAGTACAACGAGGTTGTTTCCGAGGTCGTATCACCATCCCCTCCGTACGACGAATCATTGTCGTCGTCCACCTGGAGCGGTATCTCTTGTGGTTGAGGTTGTGTAGATGTAGATGCAGGTGCAGATGTTTGTGGGGTCTGGCTCGTCTCCGTCATGGCGGTGCAGATCGATCTGTGTAACGAGGGATGTCCCAAGAGAAATTCGAGGTTGGCAGCGGGAGATCTCTGATGTGTTTAGGTTTAGTACTGTTGGTACTGTTGGTACTGTTGGTACTATGCCGTTGAAGGATTGATGCGATGTGAGCCAAAATGTGATAGAGATGGCATTTGAAACAGCTGATCCGACGACACTTATCTATCTATCTACTCGGTCCGGAAGATACCTTCCTGATCCCACAATTACCTTACAGTATGATGACGGGTTTTACCTATGCCTTCCGTTATTGTGGAGAGGGTGTGGCTAGAATATTCTTGTTAGATCCACCCTAAGCGATATGTATTACCCCCTGAAGCCCCCACGCAATCATTACCAACGACAGGACGGATGTAAGCAGCTATGCATAATCTCTGCAGTACTTGAGATGCAGAGAAGAACAGAACAGTTATCGAGTGCTCGCTTAGATAAGAAAGTTTTTTTTTTCCTGAAAAATAGCACATTTGGAAGTAGAATATAAATGGGAAAATATGGGTTCGTAAATTCTTTTGCATTCGTTATGACTTTCGCTATCCGCACTCAAACCCCCTTCACTGTGACTCTCACTCCCTTCGAATTCCATTTTGGATAGGGAACGAGATACGCATGCGCCATTTCCACATCTGATATATCAGTCTGAAATAATTCAAAAGTAAACCGGGTGAAGATGATTGCGAGAGTCATGTACAGTTCGGCTTGGGCTAAGCTGTGTGATAATCAGTAAAGCATTGAAAACATATCAAAAAAAAAGAATATGGAAGAGACATACTTGATTCCCGCACAGGCTCGCGATCCTTTTCCAAAAGGTACGAAATATTTCTCCAGCTCGGGTTTTACAATCCATCGCTCGGGGATGAATTCCTTTGGGTCAGGGAAGATAGATGCGTTCATGAGAATATCGACGTTCGTCATGGACACAGGCGTGTTCGGCGGAATCACCCATTCTCCATAATTGAGTGCTGTGTCCGGGGCTAGGCGTGGATCTCGGGTCACGATACCATGTGCAAGTCTCACTCCCTCATGAACACATCCATTGAGATATGGAAGCTGTTCCAACTTGTGCCAGTCCAGAGGGTTGGTGGAAGTCGATCCAGCGGCAGCCAGTTCCTCGCGTAGCTTTTGGAGAATTTTGGGATTTCTGCTGATGTGGAAGCTGGCTACTGTTAAAGCCCAAGATGTGGTGATTAGACCTGCTGCTACGATGAGCTGTGCTTCATCTCCTAGCCGGGCGTCTGATTTTTCATGTGCCGGCAGATCGCTGTATAATAACTCGTGGAATATTGTCGGGTGAGAGACGTGCTTATGGGCATCATTCAATCCCAGTCTAATCTCTCCAACTTGACGTGACAAGTCCTTATTTTAAATCGTCAGCAATGATCGTGTCTGAGCGTCTCTGGAAGAGGAAAAAAAATTGTACAATCTGGCACAAACCTTTCTCATCCCCAATACAGGTAATATTTCCGGTTGCATCTTCCGGACCACCCACTCAGGCATGAGATCCAAAATCGGAAAAACAATAGAAAAATGCAACGCAAAATGCCCAACGGTATAAATCGCAACCAGCGCCTCATGCAGCGTATCCCGAAAGTCCGGGCTATCCAAGTGATCTTCACTCTTTGCGAATGAATACTCGGTGATGATATCCGTAGTAAGTGCCATCAACGCCCGACTCAACGGCAGCACCTGTCCATCACGGTACTCGGCAACCTTGCGACAAAACTTCTCAACCTTCTCCCGAATCACGGGCTGAAAGTCCTCAATCTTCTTCACCGAAAACATCGGACTTAAAGCTTTCCTCCTCAGACGATGCAGCTCGTGGCCGGTCGTCGAGAAACTATCGCTGGCATACCCGAACCGGCCGGCGAAATAGGAGTATTTATCTCGCTTTCCAGCACGGTTATACAGCTGCTCATAATAATCCGGATCATCGATGTGAAGTTCTGTCGGTGTGATGCGGATGATTGGACCTAATCTCGTGTTACCAACATTCTCACCGGACGCCTCCACCAACAAATAGATCCCGCGGAGAAAAGAAAAATCGTGGGGAAAGAGACAAGGATTATATATATATATATATATACATATATATACATATGTGTAGTGTAGTACATACCATATTGTTTATGAAGCTCCTGGATCTTTCCCGTGAATTGTCCCTGCAATATCACATCGTAGTAGAACTCATACCAATTCGTGAGCGCCGCGAGTTTAGGGCCGGGATAGGCCGCGAGCGGACTCAGGTACAGTCTGCCCACCACAAGGAAAAGGGTGTAGATAACGCTGCCGTACAGGAGTACGAGCGCCAGCTTTAAGATGACGGCATTTGATGCATCTAAGTCGAGTAATGTGTTGAGTCGTGCCTTGGCATGAGACGACATTTTTTTCACCTTTCTTTTTTCTCTCTTCTCTCTTTCTTTATCTCTTTTTTTGGATTGTTGATGCTGATGATGACCTTGGTTTGAGACGATTCGTCAGGAGAGAATTGAGTTCGTAATGGGGATTTAAGGATTCGTTGTGCCCAGCCACGCTAGAGCTTGGAAAGCGATAAGGACAAGTTCCAGTATTTGATGTGTGAAGGGGATCAAGTGTGCCTTAGGCTTGAATCAAATTTATATTACGTGGACTGGCTGCTCGCATGCTATGTAAATAATGTAACTTTGTTACCAAGACAAGACAAGACAAGACTTTGTGCATTGGCTTGGCAGATGACGAGTTCCCGGCCGGAGGAATACCGTGGGGGGCCCCATCCCCATGTTTATCAGGCGATATCAGAAGCGAGAGCTTGCAAGTGTGAGTTGGAGCTGCGACTTTGATACTACAATGCAGAGAGCGGATTGGCCAGAAAACACACTGTTCTCCTCTTTCCGAGACGTTCTAAACAAATATGCCCCAGAAACCATCAGCCTTTGAAAGCAAATGCATATCACGTGATATGCCTGGCTTGCCTACACTTCTTACCCTGTAGAATGAGCAACTAGGCTTAAAAGACTGATGTTCGGCATATAATCGAGCAGCGTCTCGAGAGAGATATTTCGT
Source organism: Ploettnerulaceae sp. D365 (assembly GCA_003988805.1). Lineage (NCBI taxonomy): Eukaryota > Fungi > Ascomycota > Leotiomycetes > Helotiales > Ploettnerulaceae > Ploettnerulaceae sp. D365. The sequence continues at coordinate 199,220 of QYAL01000024.1, read as the reverse complement.
TAACATAAGCTAGGAACCGGCTTACGGAATGCGGGGGTCGCGTCTGGTCGCTTTTCGCCTATTGCAGTAAATAAATCTCGCTTACGAATAGGGGAGATTTCAGCTGGATTTTACCGAAAGTTAAAGGGCTTTTAAAATCAACTTTCAAAATAAAGTTTCAAATCAGCTTAAATATTTTAAGATATTCCGCTTTGCTGATGTTTTTGCTGCTTCCGAAGTATTAGCAACTAGATCATAACTGCAGGATTTAGTAGTAACGTTTGTGTCTGGCAGCTAAGTCTAAATTAGCACTACTAGCTACGACGTCAGCACCCGGGATATGCGAACATTACTAAGAACATGAACGCACCACGCTTGACATTTCTTGAGCAACGACCTCACTTCCTTCTAGTTTAGTCGAGCTGAAATATAGCCCGCTCACTGTAACTAATGGATGAATCACCATCGATGAATTATAAATCTATCTAAAGCTTCAGCAGTTTTACATCTTCGCATTTACCTCAAATTGGTCCTCAGCTGGCCTACAACTACTTGATATACCACCACGAAAATACATACTCGACTCAGCACACTGCCCAAAAGAACCAGTGAAACAAATCTTTAGAGGATTCAGTTGCTCAGATAATCAGATTCGACCGTCTTTCAATAACTATGGCTCCCAGTACTATCTCCACACGTGTGATGGTCATTTCCGACACTCATGAGCACTCCTTGGATGGAACCACGATGCCTCAGGTCGATGTCCTTCTCCACACGGGAGATCTGACCAACTTTGGAGAATTGGAATCATTAAGGGAATCCGTCCGGATGCTGGGCACTATTGAAGCAGAGCTGAAACTGGTCATTGCAGGCAACCATGACATCTCCTTTGACCCTACACCGCGTGTCGAGAACATGACCGAGGAGGAGTACGCAAGATATCATGAGGCGGCTCTTGGAATTATGACTGGTCCGTCAGCGAAAGATGCTGGAATTACTTACTTACAAGAAGGAACTCATACCTTTACCCTCAACAGCGGTGCCACTTTCAGAGTTTATGCTTCGCCTTACACCGCAGGATCAGGTGGTTGGGCCTTCCCATATAAACCTCTTGAAGATCGTTTCAACGATTCCGAAACAACAAACCGAACCTCGATTGCGATAAATTCGATACCATCAGGTGTCGACATCGTCATGACTCACGGCCCCCCACACTCGATCCTCGATCAAGTCGATGGCCAGAACCTAGGCTGCCCTAACCTCCTCCGCGCCGTGGGTCGGACCAGACCACTAATGCACTGTTCCGGGCATATCCACGAGGGTCATGGTGCAAATATCGTCACCTGGAAACCAGATGGTAGCGTGAAAGACCCTTCATCAGCAACACCTCTAGAGACGGAACAAATCAACGAGTATCCGTACGCAAGCGAATGGTCCATCAGACCTGGCCAGCAAACTCTCATGATCAATGCTTCTATTATGATGAATACGTCTAGAGGCATGAAACCAAATTATAAGCCTTTCATTGTAGCACTTGATCTCCCCGCCAAATGATATCAGCGGGACTACCGACGATCTGCGGGCGCATTGAAAATCATTGGAGCCATACTCGCCCTGGATGTGAGATGCCATTTTCTCGGGGGGGAGGGGAGGAATCTGGACATGATATAGACAGCGGAACTTTAATGGAAGGTGTTGGATTTTAATGTTGAAAAGACACTGGAGAATATGCAGCTGCGACATCTTGTTATTGTTGCGGCAGTTGAAGGTTGTAGAACGGGCGGAGGAAGGGGGGCGAGGCGGGGGGGTGTCCTATAGATGCGACATTGCGAAGCCTGGTTGACAATAGCTGCAGGGCTGTAGCTTTGGACGTGTATCTCTCGATAGCTAGAGCTAGAGCTAGGGATAGGGGGATCTTAAGACCAAACCAGAGACACGACTAAGCCTAAGCATGATACAGTACAAGTATAAACCTTATTGAGAGCATCATAATCAGTATTCCAGTCCGTTCCCTCAAGCTTTGAACCTAGAACATCTATCACTGCAATAGAACAATAAAAGTCACCAGATCCTACCGAGCGTTTTAGCAAAACCATCAGCAAACTAGATTTCCATACCTAAACTTCATATATAATTTACGTCATTACCAGGTCTAAAAATTTGATAATAGATCTTACCGAAATAGGTATCCACAGATCATACAAAAAGCTTCTATGAGGAAGGAACAGGTTCTAAACATCCTTTAATCCAGTACCGAACATCTTGGTATTCCTCGCTTAATCAGGGGCTAGCTTAATAAGACATCTCGCTACAGATCAAGAGGTCTGCATACCACCCCGTGACGCAAACTCCAGCAAATAAACGGATCGACACTTTTAAACATTAGGACCAGCCTTAAGTAACCTAACTAGTAATTATTCAATTATTCCTCTATTATTCCACATACGAATGCTACCATCCTGTGTGAGAACATCGGGTCCTGAAACCTTCAAGCTTACCGAGAAAGTTAAACTCGGACAATTCGAAACGATATAGTAATTACAGTTTACAAATTACAAATTAGGAACTAACTTTAAGTTACACGAAAGTAGTTGCACAGTCATGTTCATCAATAGCATAATGCGATAATGGGTGATAAAGAGTTGTATTTTCTATCAAAATCTCGTCTTGAAGATGTTATATACGTATATCAATCACAAAGTGACCAGACGCTCATAAGTACCGTAAAGAGAATGTAGGTAGGTAGCTTTACCCACCTCACATCCCTCTCCTATAGTAACTTAAAGTTTCCCATCCATCCATCCATCCAAACCCACGCTTTTTTCATCCCTTTTTTCTCTTTTTCCAATTTCCCCCCCCCCAACATTTTCTTCTTTTTCAAAACACACCTTTCCCCAGAACCACTCTTTCACTCACTCACTCTCCATCCATCACTTTTCACCCCAAGCTCGCTGTCTCATCGCCATAGACTGATGAAGTCGCGCCAAGGCATGCGCGCGCGAAGCGAGAAACCGCCGACATCTCCGGCACGTTTTCTTGCACGAATTTGCATCCGTGCAATTATTGACGTGGCCCTGACATGAGCGCTCGGTGGAGTCCATCGTGAAGAAACGATGGCCGGTGCACTTTGGCTGGGTCTTCTTCTTCTCGGTGATTTTTGATGACTTGCTTCCCATGTTGAGATTGAGATTGAGATTGGTTGAGATATGTAGGGGTTTTGTTGCAAAATATGATATGTTTGTGTTTGTGTTGTGTAGAGATGGGGTTGGGTTGTTGTGTAGATGAGAGCGTAGGTGTGTGTGTTTGATATATAGGGCTGTTATGGGAAATTTATTGGTAAGATATAGGCCGTGGAAGGTATTGTTTTCTTGAAAGTGAACAAGTGAACAAGGAGTATTGTGAGAATAAGCGAGAATGATGAGAACAAGCGAGACGTGTGCATGTTTCTTCCGATTGCCAAGAATTAGACAAAGAACAATGCTAGAACATTGTTCTCCGCAGTTTTTATTCTTCGACGAGTCTGTTGGAATAAATAAGATGTTTAAGAAGAAAACGTTGTCAAACTTTAAAATAAAGTTTGAAATAAAGTATAAAATTAAGTTTAGAATTCGACTGTGCGAAATTACAAGCCGCGTAAGTCGATGTTACATATTGATAAGGTAAGATCTTTTTCTCTATCGTGTTTTTCAGCTAAATACTTCTTTAATCTCTAAACAAGTAATTGATTAGTATATTTGTTTGTTCCGAGCAACGACCTTTTTCTGTTCGATTATATACTTTCAAAACAAACTGCGGCTGGTTTGAAAGCCTCAAAACAATATCGTTGAACGACCACTCAACTATCAACTGTACAAATTTTCTGTTACTGTTACTGCCTAAAGAACCATTACAGTACTATACAAAAATCCCCCATCAACAAATATCTTAGAACATCAACAATCAAAACCTCAACAACACCCCACCAAGCAAAGAAACCAGCCAGCTATCTTCCTGTTTGTACAAAGCCAATAGACAAGTCGAGCGATCATCATCATCATCATCATCCTCTTCCAGCCGCAATGTCTAAGTAAAGATGCACATCACTTCATAGTCCTAACCAATAGAGTATACAGCACAGAATAATCTCCATCCTGATTCCTGAACAGTAAACAGTAAACAACCGCCAACGAACAAAGCCAGCATGAAGAACGCGATATCCATTCCACATGATTCTATTTTCAGCTACCTAGAAGGAAAAAACCGGTCTAAGCTGTGGATGAAAATCCGCCCTCTCCATAGCAGTGCAGTGCAGTATAATATACAACCCAACTCTCATCATTTTCCACTTGTGACTTGTCTGTCTGTTTGCAAGACTCTGCATGACTCTGTAAGATGCAGGTTTTGGAATGCTTAGATACTAGCTCGGTACTTCGTATACAGTTTAGATGTTTTTACAAGTGTATTATTAACCTCTTCTAGTATCTTTCAGTCCGCCTTGTACGTGTGCATTTACGCTGCTGCGCACGATGAGACGTTGATTGAGAAGGGATAGTGAGGATGGTTGGATAGAAGATGATGGAGAACCTAGGCTTAAGGCCTCACTGATTCATAGCACTGGCAGTTGGAATCTTAAGCTCGTGAAAAATTACTTGTTCTTCCATGGTATGTGAATTTGAATCCACTACGCTCGAAACTGATACTGCCTCATCAAAATTGTCCACTCAAATGCAGTAGCTACAAGAAGATGCAATTTAGACAGCACAGTATTGACAAGGCGCATGCTCAAGTACGATATATACTGAATTGACTACTAGGATTTTGCAAGGCACGAGTTAAGGAGCAGGTTGATAACCGGCATGAGAAGAACCGAGCGAATAGCCCACCAGAAAACCCCATCATCCACCCGAACAAAATTCTTGTTTTACCCGACTAAAAGGACACTCTCCTAACGTCTAGACTCTAGCAGTTCGTGGGATAAGCACCGAAGCACCAGTTAAAGTCTCCCTCCCAATCTGGCGAAAATGCCTATCCATGTTAGCGCCATTCCTCATGTCTGTTGATTCCCAAGGGAACTCACATGATTGATTCCCTCCATCGCAAATTGACCATTGAATCCCCACCCCTTGGCATCGTGTACATTATTTATCAAGCTGTGCCCAATAAATGTTCCCGTATTCGCAACTGTATAAACATAATCATACGGCAGAAATCCATTAGCCTCTGTTCTGCCAGTCAGCCAAGCTGTCGCATCAGCCCAAGTAGCCACCGGATCTGAGTTTGCAAGCAATTTAATTCCGCCAGCACCAACATGGTTGTATCCATCGAAACCACTGCGAGCCTTGAGTGTTCCAGCGGCAGCAACGTGCCCAATGGGTTTGATGTGCGTCAGCCACATCTTTGCACCATCCGTAGCAGCGAAGAGAGGGACGACATGTTGCTCGGTCTCGGCTGCATCTGAGATTGAATCTGAAGCGGCGTTCGAATGGGTGGTTGTATGATGCACCATGAACGTCAAGGGCAGAGAGCCGTTGTAGAAGACATTGTATTCATGCGGGTCTGATTTTCGACGATGAAGAGAGCGACTGAGAGGGGAAGCTGGCAGTGCCGTGCCGTGGACTTTGATATCGCTTACGGACAAATGATCTGGGAGACGGGAGAAGAAGTCATCGGCTGCATCGAGGGCTCGTTTGTTGCTTCCATTGGGACCGAAGGCTCCGGCCCAGTAAGTTGCACTTCTGTATGACAACTGCATCGGATAACTATTAGCAGCTACCAGCTAGTAGGATAGCGACTATGTGGACAAGAGAGGAGTAGTTGAATATACCACAGCCAAACCCATCGACATCCCAACCGAAAGCACCGAGGACTGGCAGTCCAATTTCTGCACAAGACCGCCCTGCTGATTCTTACACGTCCCAATAATATCATTCAGGTTTGGGACATTGTTCCCATTTCCAGAAACGAGAATAGACGCAGAACGGTCACGCATCAGGGACGTGTTGATCACAGTCTTAGGAAGCACCTCGGCCGACCATGCAGCCGGGTTTTTCGCTGAGACGAATGGGGCTGCTATGAGCAGGAAGCAGAGGATGGAATACCGCATATTGAAAACTGCGTGTGTAGTTGGATTCCTGGATGAGATAGAGCAGGTGAAAGAAGAAGTACTTAAGGATCGTAGCGTGGTTGAAATGAGTGACTGAAGTGAGGCAAGGCAGATGATGGGAACTTGGAGAGTGAGGTTTGCAAACACAACAGAAAGGAAGGTAACCAGACCTGCAAACAAACAACAACTACTTGAATAACCAAGCAAACAATTCCTTCGCCTCATATCTCTCGAATGGAAGTTACGACCAGGTCACTCGACCAAAGCCGATGTAACTGCAAGTTACCCAAGCACACAGCGCCATCTCCCAATATAGGTACTCCTGGATTCCAGATGAAAAAGAAGTCACAATGCATAATCATACTCATATAAAATCAATGCCAGTTCCCTCTCTCATCTGACATCTCCGCCTCGCAGAATGGTATTAGCACTCAACGTATAATGGCAATTTCGATCGATGAGAAGAGGTCGGACGGAATAGACGGATCAATTGAAGTTCCACCGCAGATCAGATGTGAATAGCTAGATGGTAAAACGGGCTCCGGGTTGGACAGAGATGCGCTGCGGTTACATTTCATTTCGGCCCGAAAACTGATGTTCGGAAAGTAGGAGGAGACATGCTTGCGAAGTGTGACCGGGAATTATCATCTAGAGGGATCAGTGAGTACAGCGAGATCTGAGAATATGTAGTGTACCGTTTCATATTACTTTACCTCATCCTAACTCCTGGTCGCGAGCATAGTGAGATACTTCTTGAAACAACACCGCGGAGTACATAGTAATGATCTGTTCCACATGCTCCCAGGAGAGCGTCTGCCATCCAGCTGTCTAGCCCTTGTAAGCGGGTTCCTAACAACCCTCCTATTGATATCTTGATCAACTAACTCTTACACTTGTATCGTGAGCTCATCTAGATTATATTAGCACTCCTTATCCACTTCCATGCTTCCTCCAAATCTTCTTTGCGGGCGACGCGGTCAAAGTTGGGATAGCCAGGGGAGACTTGTAGCAAAAGAGAAAAACTAATGATGGATAAAATAGGTTTGTATATAGATTCAGAAGCAGGACAGATGAAGGAAACACTAATGTCTGGGGCATCTCCCCATGCAGTGTATTATACATCTACATACGTACATACCTATCTATACAATTCTCCCCCTCATTCCCGACTTCCCGACTTATTCTACAGCTCAAGATTCTGAGCCGGGTCTCTTTCGCCCAATATCGAACTGTTCAACTGCTCAGGAGAATCTCCTGCCTTCATAGCATTTACTATCGCAATAGCAGCATCCTCCTTCTCCCTCTGATCTTCTTCTACCTTCACTGGGTTCCCTAGCCCCGGTGGTGGGGACCAGGTAATGTGTCCAGACTTCGCAGCTTCGAGACGTTTGTTTTGGCCTTCTTCGCCGGCGCGGCCGAGGACTCCGGCGATAACTTGGATACAGCGTAAACTATATATGTAGAAATAGTGGTTAGCCCAGAGCTCAGGCCTCAGTCTTACTATATCATGAAATAGGAAAACAAACCTATCATCATTCGCTGGGATAGGATACGTAACCCAAGTTGGATCGGCATCCGTATCAATCACCCCGATCGTCGGAATGTTATTTAAACCACACTCATGCAGTAGTATGTAATTCTCCAAGGGATTCATCACAACCACTAAATCCGGCTTCAATACTTTCCAATCCGCAACCTTCTCCTCAAAACCTTCCACCGGTTCATCATTTTCATCCACAGCCCTGATCCCACACTTCGCTAAAATCTGATCTCCGTTTGTGATACTCCCCGGAGTCCACTTCTCGAACAAATGACACCCTCGCGACATCTTCGCTGCGTTCACAACACTAGGTCCTTGGCCAGGCCGTGTCCCAACGAAGAGGATCAATCCGCCATGATAGGCTACACCCTCCACGACCTTCGCCGCTCGTCGTAAATGTGCTGCAGTCGTCTCGAGCGATATAATGTGCACGCCTTGCCTTATACCAAAGATATACCGCTGGTTCATCGGATTCCACAAACTCGTCGCATGCCCCAAGTGGCTCTGACTAGCCATCAAGAGCTCCAGCGTCACATCCTCTGGTTTTGGCGGGTTGACGAGCACTTCGTGCGGTTGATAGTAGGGTTCTATAACGGTGCCGACTCTGGAGGTGGTTTCGCGGATCTTGGTTGCACGTTTGAAGTTGCTCTTCGCGTGGCGGTTGGGACGTCGTTCGGATTTGGGGGCGATCAAGTTCTTGGTGAGGTGCAATTGGTTGAGGTTGGCTTCGATGGAGTGCGTTTCTTTGGAGTGATTGGTGATGCTGTGTGCGATGGCGGCCGTTTCGTGCTCGAGAGTTGAGGTAGTAAGGGTGCGGATGGAGGAGGTTGTGAGAGGGACTACGAGAGCCTTTCGGCCTGAAGATGGTCAATTAGCTGGTATTGTAAACAATTGACAAAGACGAATCTTACCGTGCCGTACAGCTAAATTTCGAAGGATCATTGTGGTTGAAGGGGGTAGGTATTGTGTGACCTCTATGTTCCGGTGGAAAAGGTTGTTCATCGAAGTTGAAGATGCCGCTAAACCCTTTTCGGCTATCTACCAGCACGATATAAAACTACTTACCTTTCGGCCAGCACTTCACAGAGTTCCACCTCCTAGTGCAATTATCAATTGAAGTTTTCTTATTTCGGGTCAGATTAAAAAGGATCAAGTCTCTCAATTAGTCTAATTACTGCTCCATGATCCTAGCATCCTGGATATAGAGATGTACATGTACAAACAATCAACGCTTCATTGCAATTTAACTTAATATCCCACTGGTCCACAGTAGTCCATTCCATTAACGAGTAGTCAGCCTAGTCAAGGTAAAAACACCAACAATTACAACGGCAAGAGTAACAATCGCTCCAGGCAACAACAACTCGTTTGGCACGCCTGCAATAACCTGTTCCTGGACGGGTGGGGAAGCATTTCTCTTTCGCCTGACTGGTTGCTCCTCTTCACTCTCTTCCTCATCAGAGATAACCTTTCGTCTTTCGCGGATGCTCGATTGTGGCGGGGTTGGCTCATTCGCGATGACTGGGTGAGGATCAAGTGTTGCTGAGATTGGGGCCTTCTCGGAGTCATGGACAAACAAGTCGACCTTGTCACGGCCTCCATGTCTTGCCAAAACTATCGCTTCCAACAAGTCGTGATCAGTGGTGATAGAAACCGTATCTCCGTCATCGTCCAGGTAGCTCAGGGCAAATCCAGAAGCTCCAAGCCTGCCATTCTCGAAGGTCGCAATTCCTCCAACAGCTTCGACCTCTGCACCTAGCTTTGCAATCACAGCCTCAATGAGCTCTCCCATTCCATTGGCAGCAATGACTTGCAATCTGTGGACCCGGCCACTAGGAGCCTTGAACTTGAACGGGAATGGAATTTCCTCCACATGCTGCTCGGCTGGACCAGTGACGACAGAGTGAGGAGGCGATTCGGCTCCAGTGTGTGATGCAGAGTCTCCAGGAGCAACACTGGCATCGACCATTCGTTCATGGCCGCGGGATAAGTCAGGTGACATTAATGATCTCGTTCCTTGAGTGTGGTGATGGCTGTGATGCTGGCTACCCTCACCAGACATGACCGATTCCGTCTCATTATCAAGCGAGAGCCAGAACTTATTCCATGCTGGACCTTCGCTATCCCCAGTAGACATAGTGTTGATTTGTTCCAGAGTAGCGTAGGTAAGCTTGAGAACATCGACCATTCCAACGATCTCGCCAGCATCGTTCATGACAGGCAGATTGAGGTAGTGGCCATCTTGTAGAAAAATTAGCAAAAAATCGGAGGGGAAATGTGCAATGCTGGCTTACCGTGCATTTTCCTGAGGGCGGCTTGGATACTCATATCCATAGAAGCAAAATCAGGGTGTGGGGTCATAACACGAACAACACTGCAGGTAGCAGGGTCCAGCCCAGGTGCAATGACACGCAACACAACATCCTTACTCGTAAAGATACCAGTTATAGATCCTTGGTCCTGTACCAGTACAGCAGTTGTATGGTTCTCTTTCATTAATGCTGCAGCTTCCTTCACCGATGTTCTGACAGAGACTGTGGTAGGTGGCTTGCCGTCGAGGACCGACTCCAGAGTGGGCCCTGACATCTTCGATCGAAGGGCTTCCACATATTGAATGATTTGCTGGGGTTGACTCGACCCGAGCTCAGACTGGACACCCTCTAAGGCATCATACAGCTTCCTCGAGGAACTGTATGCTCGCTCCAGTTTTTCCATAGCATCATAGAAACACTTTGTGATGTCTAGAATACCAGAGATATCCTGATTCTCATCCATGACAGGAAGATGGCGGAAACCCTTTCGAACCATAAGATCCAAAGCATCCGTAGCACTTGTATCTGTCCTTGCACATAAGGGGTTTTTCGTCATGATCTCAGCAATGGTGACATTGCTAGCCTTGACGCCAGCTCCAACAACTCTGAACGCAAGATCTTTTGCGGTAAAGATACCTGCAATTCGGTCGTCATCATCGGTGACCAGTACACAATCCTCTCTCTTTGCTGCCATCAATTGGGCGGCTTCTGCGACGGTGGTATTTGGCTTGATTTGGAGAGCTTGACTAGGACGTAAGGCAAGGACTGTTCCAGGAGGAGCTTTGCGGGTTTGTCGTGCTCGACTGGTCGTATGTTTCTTTTTACTGAGATCCGTCTCGATCTTCCTTCGGATTGCCTATATACATTTTATCAGTCTTGTCCTCAATTCTCTCACTCCGCCCTTAAATCAGTCCACTAACCTCATCTTTCTTCGACTGCTTTTGCCTACTAACACTCATTGTTGATCCTCCAGCTTCACTCTGGGCAGGATGTGTCTCTAATGCTGGGCGAGGGATACTGGAAGCCGGACTGTTTGGAAATGCCGGCACGGTTCCACGGTTCTGCCCCCTACTGGGAGTTCCCCTCATGGTTCCTGTGGTAGAAGCCATGGCGAAATGATGTGGGAGCTCGAAGATTTGCGAGGCTATTCGCAAGGTTGTTCTATCCGCAGCAGGTGAGATTCAGAATGCTGAACGCTGATTGACCGAGTGCTTGGGAAGACGTCTTGTTTTCTGGAAAGTTGTTCTCTGGTTGATAGGGGAACCCATTCAAACACATTTGCCAGCCCGATCAGCCGATTGGTCCTGAATTGCTGGGCTTCATCTAGCGTCGAATCGGGCCGTTGCCATCACAACCACCCGAAGCGCATAGTGGTCCGTGCATTATTTACTTCGTTATGGATTATCACAAGCACTGGCGGAGCAAAAAGAACATCAAATCCCAAACCTTCAAGAATCTACAACTCCAAACCTACAACTCCACCACAGAACAAAAAAAACACCCCTCTCACATCAATCTCAAAACACACCTTCCTCTGGTCGCGAGTACCCGAATCACCTAATAATCTTTCGTCCTCCACCAAAGGCCCGAGGAAGGGCCCCAAGCATACCCAAGAAGACTCTCAGAGTCAACAACTACTGAGCAGACCTACGTTCTCAATTTGCCCGGCCTAACGGCTTGCGCTGCGTGAGGTGAGCTATTCCAAACTTCAAAAATCCTCTACCTTGGCGCATGCGAAAGTGCTGGAAGAACGGCAGCTTTGGCCTTTCATCCAAAGTAGCAAACCGTTCTTTACGCAGTGGGATAGTTCGGAAGCATCTCTTACAACAACCAATTGGCCATACTGCCAGTTGAACAGTATGCTAACTCACCCCAGTTTCGGAACCCAGGTGTGCTTTATTGCATTACTTTCAACGACAACTTTTCCGGACTCCTCGAGCATTCATAATGCTGTCCAATCCTACCAACAACCTTCACAATCGACAACGACAACACCGACGCCAACAATCGACACCAAATGCATTCGAAGCAGTGAAGGCTTCCAACCTGCCCAAAATCCAAAGACACAACTCCCATCGACGGGGATTGAGCTTGGATCAACGAAGACGACAAACACCACCGCAGGAATACACCGTAAGTAATACTAACCAAGGATATCAAACGACACAATTACAGCATAATTTGCAAGAAACGCAGCAGCAAAGACTGGCACGCCCGGGCCAACAATTTGCGCAATTCAACAATGACGAGAATTACCTCAATTCCCCCCACGTCACACCCCAAAGACAATCTTTTGATGCCGGATGTGCGAGTCAATACGGAGAGAGAGTATCGGAATCTCAGTTCCAATTTTCCGGACCCATCAATACGATAATCAGTGTCGATCCCAGCAACTACAATGGGAACAACGACTTTAGTCCTTACCAACAGGAGGCTGTCATGACTCCATCTGCCTATTTGGACTTCGCGGCTGGCTTCGAGAACCCCAGCCAAGGAACAAATACCCGCAACCAAAGCAGAAGGAATTCGGCAGGAAGGAGGATCAGTGGAGGCATAATGGACAGAGTTGCTCGGTTTGAGAATCTTGCACTCCAGTCGCCATGCCGTCCAATTACACCTCCAAATCAGAATGTTTCACGTAAATATATTCGCCCAACCTACTTTACATCACTAATACTGACAGAACACTTTCCCCCTACACCTGTGGATACTCCACACGATCGTATGGTTAAGCAAGAACAAATCAATCGGAGATTCATGGATTCTTACGACACATCAATGGAAGAGACAATTAAACCAAGAAGCAATTTACGAGCCAGAGGAGTATTCGACGATGTGAGAAAAGAGGCTGAGATGAGCTACATACCTAGTCCACCTCGGACTGGACCAATGGCCTCCCGGAGTAGCTTTGATTCGGCTCCCATGCCAACTGCGAACTTTATGAGCATGGACAACATCAATTTGGAGTTTATGAAGAACGAGCAACTTGATCGCTCGCAATACCGCCCTCTGTCGAATGATCTCTCGCCTAGTTTATCCTATCACTCGTCGCATAACTCAACGCCGGAATTATCTCAAGATGCCATGTTCGGTGATCCATTTGTCAACAAGCCAAGTCTAGAAGCCCCCGACATGTCATATTCAGAGCATAGCGCTCATGGTCTTCCAATGTCTTCATCCCCATCCCATCAATCATCTCACCAATCCTCCCATAGAAGATCCGAGTCCGTGGATAGTGTCAATCTCGATGAATCCATCACGGATACCGGGATCACTATTGACGATATTGCGACTTTCATTCAAGGCCCTGATCCTGTCGATGGAAAGTGGATTTGCTTGTATCCAGAATGCAAGAAGCGTTTTGGCCGCAAAGAGAACATCAAGTCACACGTTCAGACTCACCTCGGAGACCGCCAATTCCAATGTCCTCACTGCAAGAAATGCTTTGTACGACAGCACGACCTCAAACGCCATGCCAAGATCCATAGCGGCGTCAAGCCATACCCATGCCAATGTGGAAATAGCTTTGCACGACACGATGCTCTCACCAGACACAGACAGCGCGGCATGTGCATCGGCGCCTTCGAGGGTGTGGTAAAGAAAACCGTGAAGCGCGGCCGACCACGTAAAAATCGCCCGGACACGGAAGAGCGAGTCAACAAAGCCTCCCGAACCCGCAGCAAAAACAAAGCTATGTCATCTTCATCTTCAACCTCTGGATCTGATAGCCGAGGAGGGCAGTCTCCTGGCAGTGAACTTGGCGTCCTGGACGAGAAGCCTTTTGGGGACTTCGACTATGATCAAAGCCAAAGCCAATTCACACAGTCTTCGATACCTGAAACTTCCACTTTCGATTATACGCAACCGCAATCGCCAGGACCCAGTCACTGCGTTTCTCCCCAAGCTATCCAGTCTCTACACTCCCCCTCAGAACACAGTGCGTATTCGCAATCCCACCGCGGATCAATAACCTCGCCTACCCACTCTCATATGCCATCTCACCCCAGCTCCCCCGCGAAATCCATTCATAGCTACCATTCTCCTCCGGGACTTTGCGAATCCTCTTCTCCGGCAGCAAGCGTCTATTATGATATGGACGGCGCTTCCCCACATGACATGAACCTCAACAATCTAGCGAATATCTCGGAACATGACGACGAAATGTTCCTCGAGGCGTTTGCGGCTGCTAGTTCATGCGAAATGAACGAGCCTGGCGATTTACTGATGGGGAAATTTGAGGATGCGTTCGGAAATGGCGCGATGGTTGATGAGAGTGATTTGTTCAGAAATAGTGAAGATGTGTTCTTCGGAAGTCCTTAATTGGATTGCCGTTCCCTTCACGATTTCTGGACATGTGCTCATAGATGATGGGTTGGGGTGAATGGTGAAAGAGTATGAGCGAGTAGCGAAGATGTGTCTTCGTGGCCTTTACTGGGTGACGTTCCCTTCGTTGCTCTGCTCTACTTTTCCTCTGCGCACTACAATTTGACAGTAGCTGGATGATGCTAGCGGGATTCACAGGAATCGGCATTTTTGTGTTAGATTTAGGAGACCGCCCAAGTTCTTCCAAAGTAAGATGTGATGTAAGATACAGTACAAAGGGACCGATCAAAATTTTGCTTGAATTTGGGCAACAACTTTTCAATTTTTGGGACGGATTTCGGGGTTTACGGATGGAGATAGGTGCTTTGGATTTGTTTGATTGGGACAGGCTTTCTTCACTCCTTTGGCGCGCGCCTTTCTGGATGGATTTTTTCCTATTCTTTTTCCTTCAACTTAACTGGAAAAAGCGGGGACAAGAAAGAGGCAACAAGAATGAATGTATTGCTATGATGATAATGGACGGGGTGTTTTTTATTTGGAGATCCGGGAATATATGGATGGACGGATGGCAATCCTTAGGTAGATTTGTGCTTGCTATGGAATATGATCACTACGGTCTTTACCTTATTATATATTGATTATAAAAATCTTCATTGTGTAATATGATGTGATGTGATAATCTTCATTGAGCGGCATAACTCTGTATTGATTGAAGCTGATAACTTGATTGTGCATTCTTCAATTTTGGCCATACCTGTAGCTCGTTACACTTCTTGATTACCTGAGCCAGGTGACTTTCAACTCGAGCGTTTTGAGTCATGATCGTGTGATATGCTTCTTGAAGATATTTGAAGATATTCAAGTTAAGTCTCAGCTAGGAAGCGTTTTCAAATAGCATTGCAAATTAGCATCTCTCCAGCCCGTGCAGAGGCTCCTCAAGCTATTTCTGTTGATATCTACGATCCTGCATCTATTTCTGATTCGAACATCAATCTCAACCATAATCCCTCACCAAACAAAACATTCGTCAACACTCGCTAAAATTCCGTCATCGCCAAACCCCTGATTCTGCCGTTCGTGCTTAACCGAGTTGATCATCGTTCCCCGACTGGCTATTAGTACCCGTTCCAAGCACTTATATCTTCTCTTCAATGTATTATCGGTAATGCAACAGGCATTTATTTGCGGGGGGGAATGATGGTGTCACTCTGGACATGTATCGCGAGGATCATTGCCCCTGGCTCCCTGTTCAACTCGCTTGGAACCCTCCTATCAGATCTTCCTCTCGCTCGGTAGCGCAAATGTTTCTGTTACTGACTCCTGATCTTCGAGACCTTATTCATATAAGAGCAAGCTCTTCGGCCACTTTTGAACGATACACGATAATCCTCATTGAATCCGTGCAACACTACTGTCAACAGTGTCAAGATGCATGCTAAACGTCAAGGAAGAGCCCCGTGGCATTGGTATGCTGCAGACGATAGTCCAGAAGAGAAGAAGCTCATCGTAAAACTTGATCTCTTGATCGTGCCTTATGCTGTGGTCGCTTACTGGATCAAGTATATTGATCAGTCTAATCTAAGTGAATCCACCACCAGCCCCTCTCATGCTTCTGGGTAAAACTCATCTGACAACAAGACAGACAATGCATATGTCTCCGGCCTCCAAGAAGACCTGGGCTTCCACAAGAACCAACTTGTCAATCTCCAATCCATGTATGTGGCTGGAGCGGTTATCGGCCAGCTACCATTCACATTCATGTTCCCCATGTTTCCGATGAACTACACCATCCCGGCTCTCGAGCTCGGTTGGGGCATCTTCACCCTTCTGCAGTACCGCACGCAGAGCTTTGGAGAGCTTATGGCTTATCGATTCATGGTGGGTATTTTCGAAGCAGCGTTCTTTCCGGGCGTTCACTATGTGCTTGGAGCTTGGTATCGGGGTGATGAGCTCGGAAGACGTGGAGGTGTCTTTTACGTCGGTCAAATGCTTGGAACGCTCACTGCTGGTATGATTCAAAGTGGTGCAACTAAGAATCTTGAAGGTGTTCGTGGCCTTGCTGGTTGGAGGTACGTTTCATGCAATACCCCCACGCTGATCTATTCTAACAATCAAACTCAAGATGGATGTTCATAATCAGCGCTCTCATGACACTTCCTGTTGCCATTGCAGGAGTCTTCATCTGGCCCGGTACTCCCGCAAAACCAAACAAGCTCTTCCTCTCCGATGAAGAGCTTGCCCTTGCCATCAGCCGCCTCAAATCCACTAAATCGGACGTCGACAAAGAAACCAAGAAGCCTCGCCTCCAACTCCTCAAAGAGATCTTCACAGACTGGAAAGTCTACGTCTTGACCTTCTGGACAATACTTTTCTGGAACGCAGGATCAACTTCGTACGGCGCTTACCTCCTCTGGCTGAAGTCTCTGCACCGATTTTCGACCTCGAAAGTCACGCAGTTGGGAACGACAGCTCCGGCATTGGGAATCTTCTACGTGCTGTTTGTCAACTTCTCTGCTGATCTCCTGTGGGGACCGAGTGGTGCAATCGCCTTTGCACATGTGTGGCATTTCACCGCAATGGTGATCCTCGCCGTGTGGAACGTCCCGGAAGCGGCCAAATGGTTCGCGTTCAACAGTGCCTACATGCAAGTCGCTATGTCATCGGTCCTCTATGGATGGGCAAATGACATCTTACGACATGACGGCCTCCAACGAAGTGTGATCCTCACCTTCATGAATCTGTTTGCTCAGTCTACGACGGCTTGGACGGGTATTTTGGTCTTTCCTACAGTAGAAGCGCCACGATTCTTGAAGGGTTTTGTCTTTTGTGCCACGAACAGCTTTCTACTGGTCTTTTTCACGTATTTTGTTATTCGGCCGTTGTCGAGGAGAGAGGAGAGAAAGTTTCTGGCTACTGGGAGTGAGGAGGCAATTCGTAGTGAAGATTTGGATGAAGAGAGTGAGAGGGTTTCTGTTAAGCCTTTTAAGGTCTGACGGGTGATCTTTCATATTCCTGAAGAGGTCGGGGTCACTTCGGGGGCTGCAGGGTAACTGGGCTACTATATTTATAGAATTAAGAAATATGGTTTGAATAGAGGTAGGATCCGCCAATTTCTCAAACATCTCACTTCAATATTTAAATACAATAAAGTCTCAGCGACGCAGCGTTGATAAAGTTAAAATACCGGACTGAGTTCGAACTTCGCTCAGGGATATCTGCCTTTCCCCATATGCGCATGGAAAGTTCATCACTTTTTCCAAATTCTTTTCACATTTTGAGGGTGAGAATTTACACACTCAATTGTCACTATTCTGATTGTCCATGTCTGATTGTCTGTAGATCCCAGGTGAGTCTGATAGCCATAAATTAATAAGTTAAAACGTAGAAAATTCACAGAACTGTACGTACTAGGTAGGCTAGTGGGAGCCATCCAGATACTTTATCGTTCTACGTCTCAGCTACCACACCATTCTTCTTCACAAAACCCGCCCCATAAAATTTCCTCTCATCAAAGATCCTCACGTCGTCATCCGCAAACATAGTTCCTTCCTTGTTACTCTTAATCCTGAGTCTTCGAATTCTCCTCACATCCCACTCGACATTCCGGGTCAACCACCAAGTCCACACATTCGCCAACCAGCCAGCACCAATAGCAGCAGCACAGATTGCAAACGGGACTTTATACCCGTTGTGCGCATAGCGGGATTGGAAGAGTTGAGGCCCGATAACGCCGCCGATTTGACCAACGCAGGATTGAAAAGCCAGTGTAAACGCTGTGCCTGTTGTGCCGGCGAGGGTTGAAGAGCGCCCTAAGATCCATTAGCGAGGCGAAAAATAAAGGAGAGCAAGGAAACTTACAGGCCCAGAAGGGGATGAAATAGACGGAGTAGAACATTGTGCCAAACACACATGCAATGTATACAGCATACTTATCCCTTGTTGCAGCTAGTGTAATGAAGAATACCAAGGCCCCTCCACAGATCCACATGATAAATGCTGGTCTCGTTAGGTACGCTCTCTTCAAGAACCAACCAGCGAAGATGATCGCCAGCACCGACGCTGCAGCAGGTGGGATGTTCAACAGCTGGTTCCTCGGCAGTCCTGCAAACCCCAGACTTGTGGTTACAGTAGGTAACTGCCAGCTTAATCCATACCCGTCTAGATTCAGGAGGATCTGAGAAAGCATGAAGGAATACGTTCTAGGGTTTAGCAAAGAAGCGACAATCTCCTTCTTACTAAAAGCTTTATCATCCGTCCTCGGCGCATTCTCCGAAAGGCGCACTTCGAGATATTCTTGTTCTCGTGGTGTCAACCACTTACCACTCCTCTCACTCTTCGGATAATCAGGCAGGACAAAATACACCACTCCCGAGAACAGAATCGTCATGATGCCCTCAAGAAGATATACCCACTGCCAGGCACTCATACCTGCGAGACCATCCATGTACGAGATTCCCTATGCGAGTAAGGAGCCCACAATCCCCGAGCAGTTTTGGAAGCCGAACATCCACATGATGGGTTTCCTCATCTCATCGCTGCGATACCAGGAGCAGAGCTGTGCTGCGAGACCGGGGAACATGCCGGCTTCCATCATGCCGAGGAAGAAACGGGCCGTGTAGAGGCCTTGCTTGTTCTTGACGGCGGCGTGGCAGGCGAGCACGATGCCCCAGGAGAGCATGATGCGGAATTGCCAGTTTCGGGGAGAGGCTTTTTTGAGAAAGAGGTTGGAGGGGACTTCGAAGATAATATAAGCGATCTTTTGGAAGTTAGTGAGGTGTTTGACAGCTGAAGAGGTGAATAGTAGTGTCACAATATCGCAATTCCAGTGACAATTATCAAGTAATAGAAATCATAGGGAGTTCGGTGTAGTTCTGTGAAAAAATTGTGTTCGGGAAGAACGTATGAAGTAGATGGACTGAACCCAGTTATACTCATCGGCAGTCATTTTAAGCTGAACCATAATGTTTGTTGGCTTTCCAACCTGAAGAACTTTCACACTTGCGGCGTTTGTGTAGTCGATCTGCACATATCGTCAGTCAATATACTTCCTCCACTTCACAGTATGACGAGCTTACATTTTTGATGATGTACATCAGCCCAATTAACCAGAGAAATCGATAATCAACCTTCCTTCTTATGGCTTTGTCCTCTTCCGGGCTGAAAGATGACAGGAAAGCTTTCCGTTGAGATTCGGCATCGCTGTTGATGCTGTCGGAGACGGAGTCGTGACCATCGACTTTCGCCGAGATCTTCTTCGCATCTAAAAGCTCTGAAGCCATTTTCATCAAATAGAAGTTGCAGCTAGTACAGAATGTTATGGGTTTCAGTATTCGATGGATTGATGTCGTTGGGGTATTGCAGAGTCGCACAGATCCGAAGAGAGAACTTGCATCTGCAGATGCAGTACATCTATCATCGGAAAATCTAGTAGACTTTTATGGATCAACCTTGCCGAGTGCTAGATACGCAATCATATCCCACTTACGTGCGATCGTTGAGGATTTGATGTATCTGGAGCGTATTGGCATTGTGAGCAATACTCGACCAGAAGCACGCAATTGTCGACATGCATGCATGTTCCTGTGTAATTGACCAATTGATGGGATGTAGTGACAAATCCTCAGTTATGAGAACATAAATTAAATGGGAGCTCCTTTGAACATCTATTTCTTCACAAATCTGCAGATGTCACCTGGAGAGCTCCATCTTGTGCCCACATACATTGTTGATTGATTTTCGGGATGCCGAAACGAACAACTCGCTCAGCCGATTCGGCAACGTTGCCGCCATCCAAGCGACTTCAAGCTTTCCCCTCATCAACAACTAAAAATGGGCTGTCCATTGGTAAAAAATCAAAAACTACAACCAATGGAGGGAAAGGGTCGATTTTAAATAGTACTGAGAAGGGATATCCGAAGAAACAGATTTTGCTCAATGCGTTCGACATGTCGACTGTTGGTCACTTAAGCCCCGGACAATGGAAGGTATTAAATCGCACGCACTCTACCAGTGATCTCGTCTCGATCAATTACTAGATCTCATAGACTTTACTGACAATTTGAACAGAACCCCAAGGATCGCTCAGCTACTAAGCGGGATCTCAAGTACTGGATTCATTTGGCCAAGATCTTGGAGCGTGGCAATATTAATGCTCTGTTCTTGGCCGATACATACGGTGGATATGATACGTATGAAGGAAGTTTGGATAACTGTATTCGGAGAGCTGCACAATGGCCTGTGACGGATCCTACTATTGTAAGTATGATTGATATCGACTCAAGATTAGAGGTTGACTTTTGTAGCCAATTAGTGCCATGGCAGCTGGTAAGTTTATTGCGAAATACACATCAGTAGTGGCTCATTTGAACATTAGTGACCAAGAACTTGGCCTTTGGAATTACTGCCAGTACGACATTCGAGCCCCCTTTCCTCCTCGCCAAACGTTTCTCGACTCTCGATCACCTGACTAATGGACGAATCGGATGGTAGCTAGCTCTCTGATCTCATTCCCCTATTCTCACTTCATAACTCCGTTCTCTGACAATCTCTAGGAATATTGTTACATCATGGAAGAAAGCTGCCTTCAAAGCCATTGGCATCAATACCCCCATCGACCACGACGAGCGCTACCGCCAGGCTGACGAATACCTGCGCGTCCTATACAAGCTCTGGGAAGGTTCCTGGAGTCCAGACGCGTTGATCAAAGACGTTGAGAACGATGCGTATATTGATCCAGATCTAGTACGGACAATTAAGCATCAAGGCAAGTATTTCAATCTGGAAACGAGGCACATTGTGGATCCCAGCCCTCAACGAACGCCGTTTTTGTTTCAGGCGGGCACGAGTCCGTAAGTTTCATACCACTAAATCGCAGTTACTAACAATTCCCGGGATCAGTTATTGACTTGCGTTGTAGAGCCGGATCGACATTTGCTTCCAAACACGCAGAAGCCATCTTCGTGACCGGCCACGACCCAGCGGTCCTCCGACCCAAAATCGACAACATCCGTAAACTTGCAGCTGCCGAGGGTCGTGATCCTCGCTCCATCAAGTTCTTTTGCACTTTCACTCCAATCGTCGGTCGTACTGATGCAGAAGCGCAAGAGAAGCTTGCAGAGTACAAGAAGTACGCCTCGACGACTGGTGGATTGGTTCTGGTCAGCGGGTGGACGGGAATTGATTTCTCGAAACTTCCGCTTGGAAATATAATTACTGCAGAGGACTCGAAAGAGGCACATAAAGTCACGAGTGCACTTACGGCGTTCACGACGACTAGCAAGGCGGTTCCGGAGTGGACGCCGGAAGTCGTTGCTGAGATGGCGTCGATCGGTGGACTTGGCCCTGTAGGCATAGGATCTCCCTCAACGGTAGCAGATGAGTTGGAGAGATGGGTCAGAGAGGCGGATGTTGATGGTTTCAATCTGGGATATGTGACTACTCCGGGCACGTTTGAGGATGTGGTTGATCTGTTGATTCCGGAGTTGAGGAGGAGAGGCATTTATCCTGAGGGATCGGAAGAACCATTGACGGCTAGGGAGAAGGTTTATGGAATTGGGCAGAAGGAATTGAGGAGTGACCATATCGGGTCCAGCTATAAGTATGATGTATATAAGGAGGATCCACCCTATGATTTTGAGAAGGAGGAGAGGGAAAAGAACGAGCGTCCGATTCCACTTGGGCCTTGAAATCCCTTGTTTTGAATATTTGAGGCTACACTGCCGCATATATAACCAGCACTAAGTATTTATGAGAAAAAAATATGCCAAGATTGTTGCCTTGTTCAGCACAGGGAAGGACATACTGATACCCCCTCCGACTTTGAGTCTAACATTTCATATTTTCTTTGAGCTCCATTCTTTACTCACATCCCATCCGCCATTCAAGATTCGATACTACTAAATACGTCATTCTTTTGAATCCTCTCCAGCTCATCGGATGCTAGATTATTGAGACTTCATCGATGTTTACATCCAAGACGTGCGGGGTGAAAATTCAGGGGCTTTTCGCTTAAATACTACAACATTCTGATTTTCATGAATGAACTTTTTGATGCCCAGAATGCGTCTCAGGTAAGATGGGCTCAAAAGTAATCAAAGTCATCACCACTTCCAGTGTATTTTAAATTAGCTGTTGCTCCCGAATTTGAACGCCGCCCGCAGCTACTTGGTTCTGGATCAACACTTCAAAGTCACGTGGGTGGGTGTTAGGTGCATTGCTACACATAATGCGTCTGCATTTGGCATTGCACTGGGCCACAAAGATGTGGATGCATCTCTGACTGAATAAATTTCTATTATTATAAACTTGTAATATTCATTCGTATCAAACTCGAACAGTGTCCAGTTGTCTTGTTGAAGTTCAACTCGTCTCTCGAATTGGGCATTTTTCCGAAATTTTCGTCAATACCAGCTCGCTTCGACGCAAAACACGCAGAATCCTATTCACCAGGTAATCTTTTATAGTCCAGAAAAAAGCTAGAACAGGAAGTAGCCTTTGTGTATCAATTTACATCTGCCGTCACAAGGGTGTGCATGTAGTACGACGCGCGTGAAACTAAATTTATGCGAGCGCTAAAGATTAGTTTCTTTGTCAACGTCTTGGCTCTTTGCTTCTCTCCACTCACCCACGATAAGCTCTTCCGCAATACTGCCTTTTATCCATTCGCAGGATATTTCGCCTTGACAGCGATGTTCTTCAGGTCCAAATCACCAGCAAGCGCAAAGTCCGAGGTCCCCGAGCCGCCCGAGGCATCTGATACCCCCATCGATGTGACCGAGGAATCGGAGACTGAGGAAGGTAAACGCTCGAGACTGGGCGAGTACTTGTAAGTATAGTACTTTGTTCATCCATACCTTCTGGAAGCAAGATTTTGAGTTGTGGCAGGCATGATGGATGGACGAAAGGTAAGGAGAAGTCAAAGGAGGAGATGCTTAAAGGATGGGAGAAGAGCAAAGAGGTGGGCAAGCTCGAATGGGTCAAACAAAAGACGGCTCTGCAACACTCACTCGGCCTTGGCGCGACACCGAATGTCATTCCCCCAGGTGAAGCTCGTGTTGATGACGAGCTGCGCGTAGTTGAAGTAGGTTGGCATCCGGTGGCAGGAATGGGTGGTAAATGGCTTGCCGAGCAGTCTGGCGTGGGAAAGATGATCACTAAGAACATCGGGACATACCCTGACCCTACGCAGCATTGGGCTGTTTTGATCGGAGACTTTGTTCACCAGCTGTGGATGGACGAAGAACTTCACGTGATATACAACAATGAGAAGCTTGATCGAGCGCAATGGAAGACTTTCGAGGTTGGGAAAACGAGATTCACAGATGAGGCTCTTCGACAAGCAGGTAAGTCATATTGAGTCTCCCGAGACCAATGATGATGGCCTGACTGGCTATATAGCGACTATGACTATCTATAAGATGAGGGCCGTAAGGCCAGCATACAATCTCATCAGCAACAACTGCCAGAATTTTGCGGTCCTTCTCCTCGACGCAATCCAAATCGGCGCCCATGCTCAGTTTGCGACAACATTCGCTGTATATCAAGCAGCAACTGGCGAAGGGACTATCAAGGATCTCTTTGCAGACGCACATCCCGAGGAGCAGGCGATTGACCCCGCCAAACCAGGGCTCCAGCGAACAGATACAGTTCACAACGCTCAACAGGTCATGGACGAGAATACTACAAAACTCGACAACCATCGGACGTCGTTTTTTGGCAAGAGTTAATTCTGCCAATCTTTGCTTTCTGCGCGCTGACAATATAGTATTCTATTTAGATACCCCGACCACAAGATGGACTTCAAACTAAATAAATATTTCTGTCTCTGGTGTTATCTGCGCACCCTGATGTGTAAAACTTCTATATCCTATCATCCACACTTTAAGCTGTTGCATAGGAGCTTTGTTTCTTTGTTACTTCGCTTGGCCTTCCATAGGACTATAAGTGCCGCCAGGAATGCTATGATAAAGTCCACAAGGCCCACCTGCGGTACCGTAACCACTAACATACGTTGAATGCAGCGTCTGTACAGACCATCAATTGTATCTTTTCAACCCGAAACATTTAATTTCGCAGCATTCCAGAGCCGCTGAAAGTTTCTTTCCGAACGAAGTATTGGAGAAACTGGGCACAGCTGACTCACACAATGAAGACACACATGTTTAGCGATGATCCGCGTAGAATAGTCAACATGACAGCGGAAATTCTATTCGCCGGCTACATACTTGAAAGTACAATTAACAACTCACTACACGAGTGACGCATTATTATTAAATATGTGTCGTTATATTTTTTTAAATTTCAAAAGCGCATGATCACCCAGAATCTCGTCTCGTCTCATCTCACATGCACTATCCTATCCTATCCTACCACCCAACAGCCAAAAACCCTCACATCATTATTTAAGTCTCTCAACTCAACGTCAACAAACTCCCTACTCATTATTCCCCACCCATTTTCCACCTCTCCAAAACCAAAAATAGCACCCCTCTCCTTTCCCCATAAAATAAATACCCCACCCTCGTATATCCCCTCCTACAATTGGTTCGCTAAACCTGCACCGTGCATCATTCATCTAATTGCGGTTATCACAGGGGGGTTGACGCGCAAATAATCTGCAAAGTACATGCTAAAGACCATCTTCCATCTCTTTTGTGGTTCTTTTGCCTTTTCGCTTCTTTTAACAATACTTTAATTGCTCGTTCGTTCAGTCTCGCAATTGGCTTCGTCGCGCCTTGTTATCAGTTCTGCTGATATCGTGTCATTTAAGGGCGGTAACAGCTCTTGTCCATCTCCGACGCATAAAAAATCTAGAGCCGCGCGAGAGACTTCACATCATAGGCCGGCAGTGGGCAAAGCTTCCATCATCTGTGAAAGTTCAAAAAGCATATGAGCATTAAGTAGGCCGTAGAGCACAATGCCTACGACGAAACCTCGTCCTAGGCCGAACCGAGTCCGAGCTTTCAAGCCGAAAGTCGCGACTGGTTGTAAGACATGCAAGTAAGCACCCGCTGTCCGCTCCCAGCTCCAGCTCTAAGTAAACATCATAGCTAACCAGTCCAGAATACGTCGCATAAAATGCGACGAGGCAAAGCCGGTGTGTAAGAAATGTTGCACCACGGGCCGCAGATGTGAGGGTTATTTCTACTCCGTTTTTACCCCGCCATCGAGTACCTCTTCATCATCTCAGCACAGCAGCTCCCCCGAGGCGATGACTGTGCTGTCACCACGCGAGATATCTCGGCTTTCTCGATCGAGATCGCATTCTCCTCTCAATTGCATGCAGCCAATTAGCAAACTGAGTACAGACCGAGAAAGGCGGTGCTTTAAGTTCTTCCAGGATCACACCGTCACGCAACTAGATGGGTTCTTCAATTCTCCTTTCTGGCAGCAAATGAACCGACTACTGCTGCAAACAGCTTACCATGAGCCGGCCGTACGACATGCTGCTGTCGCACTGGGGGCTTTGCATGAGGGCTTTGAGCTCGGGTATCAGCCGAACCTCGGGGTTGCGAAGGAGGAAGATTTTGCTGTGCAGCAATATGTGAAAGCACTCGGGTACTTGGTAGAGCCAATTCAGAAGCGTGGAAAGCAGGCTGCTGATGTCGCGCTGGTCACCTGTATACTATTCGTCTGTTTCGAGGTCAGTGCTGCATTAGAAATGCATCAATCCATGATAGCGACTATCACTGACCGCATCAGACACTGCGAGGCTACTACGGTTCCGCTCTCTTGCACATGGAAGCCGGCGTAAATATCGTCTCTGACCTGACCAAAGCATCACAGTCTTCACTTTCAACCGTTCCATCAACAACTCCGTCACCATTCACTGTGTCTACGACTCCTTACATACCCCAGTCTGTTCTCAACCTAATGTTCGTTCGATTTGATGCCCAAGCATCAGGAATCTTAGATCGACGGCTTCGAGAACTCTCCTCCTTCGAATTCGATTTGCCCGCCTACGGCTATACGTACAACATTCCGACATACTTTGATGACTTAGAAGGGCCTCGAAATGCCCTCGAGAATCTTCGCACTCACGGGATCCGGAATCTGGATGAGCAAATCAGGCGCGGAGCTTGCCATGCCGAAATACGAATGGTATTGGATTTCAACAACAGCTTCTCACAGGTCAAACTGAAACAGTGGGACGACGCTCTTAAAGCATACGCGGAAAGAGATCCGCAAGTACTTCACGAGCCTGGGTACCACGTGCTGATGATGCAGCGATTGTTGCAAGGCATTCATTGCGGTATTGACAACGTCAGGGCCACATCTGACGAGTGTCTTTGGGACGAATTTGTCCCTGAGTTCAGAGCGATTGTCGAACACTGCGCGGCGGCTATCCAATCGCCCCTCGCGGGGAAAAGGAAGTTAGCGATGTTCACCCTGGATATCGGACCCACCGTGGGGTTATTTTTTGCAGCCTCGAAATGCCGAGAGGCGAGGACGAGGAGGAAGGCAATTGATATTTTGTTTGCGACCAACAGACAGGAAGGCGTCTGGAACAGTTTGATCGCTGGAAGGGCTTTGAAGCGAATTGTTGATATGGAGGAGGAAGGGTTGGGGGACGTGGTTAGTGCAGCTGATATCCCCATACAGAATAGGATAGCTGGGGCATCGGTAAAATTCGACCCATCGAGTCGCAGAGCTTTGTTGCGTTGGGCTAGATGTGATAGAAATTCTCTTGCGTTACCAGATCCAGCGGCATATAGATGGGAGGAGGAATGGATGGAATGGTGATGAGCTATAGAAACGATGTAATAATGTAATTTTATGATAGTCGGACCATCGGGCTGTCAAGACCCAAGTCATCGTATGTTTTTGAGGAGTTAGAGCGCCTACTAATCATCATTGGAATGCCTACTGTATAATTCGTGTTGTATTCTTTTCTTTCATTTAAGCCTGGATTTGTAATTTGGATGGTTGGGATAGCATCATTGTATGTTGTTGATGACAGGAAAGAAGCAGAACGAAGATGAAAAAACCTTAAAACCATCATGACGACCGTTGGTAAATAATCGGAAGGAGGGTGAAGTAGGAGCTGCTACCTTCACTGTCGGGCAAAAGATCCTCACATATCTAATAAATAGAAACGATCACAAGGAGACATTTCATACTAGATATCTATACAAAATTATTCCAGAAAGTAAAAAATGACATAACGCAAGTAAACAAAAGTACCGCAGCTCGCCTAACAGAGTAGACGGACCGGATCCGGGTGCGCGTATGAGCAGCATATTCATTTAATCCATCGCTTTAATAAATCCACCAAAATGCAACTAATATAAAGAGAACCCATATTAGTCCTCAAGTCAAACATCGAATTATTTTCAATTGACTACCCCCTTCCATAACCCGTACGAAGAGGATAGAATGAGTACAGTAAAAAATAAAATAAATGAGGTTGTTCGCTCGTCGGGAGAAGGGAAAATCACGGTTAAACGCTTCAAAGATCCCCACTATTCCTAGCCTTGCTGAGACAACTTCGCCGACGGGCTGCGATGTGCAACAAAAACCACTCGCGGATTTCTTGACTCGGGTGATGACACGTGATATACGTCTTTGGGGTTTTTCAATTGGGTGGGTCGGGGTTTTGATTTGGGGGGATTCTTTGAGATCTTATGCTGGGTAATGTACCTTTTAAGAAAGTAGCCTGAAGTATAATCTGTGAAAAGTTGAAATGTTTTGCTGGCTGCGCTGAGGGGGTGCTCCTTTTCGCCCCACCTTGGATTTCGTACTTAGGTGGGTGACCCGTATGGCTGCGGGAGCGCGGCCAGAAGCTGGATCCGAGCCAGCGTCCTGGATATACGGAGTGCAGCAGCACATGAAGAAAACAAGAGGTCCGATATCCGCATCGAAAATTAATCATAATACAAGCATATATTTCATGGAATCATTTACAAGTATTTCCATAGTCTACTTTCCCTGTGAAAGAAAGAAAGTATTCTTTCATTCAGAGTAGAGTCTCTATCCTTGTTCATGTTAGGGACAGACAGTCCTCGCTTAATTTCAGGAGATGGACGCTCGCTACTATATGCTCATGCTTCTTTATCTTCAAATCACTGGATCGTGGCTGGAAGGCTGGTATAGGTAAC
This sequence comes from Ploettnerulaceae sp. D365, assembly GCA_003988805.1. Lineage (NCBI taxonomy): Eukaryota > Fungi > Ascomycota > Leotiomycetes > Helotiales > Ploettnerulaceae > Ploettnerulaceae sp. D365. Next base: position 170,888 of record QYAL01000024.1, on the reverse strand, counting down.
CCGCCGAGGAAACCGTAGACGTAAGATATTCTTGCGAGGTGGAGATTGATAGTATTACTGATATCAGGTATTCCTTTGTTTGAAGTAGATGATTACTCGAGCCTTCCAGTTAGATGTGCCAGTTCAATAGAAGACTTTGATATCTGAGAGGTATTGGGTGGAGGTAGATAAAGGGTATATCTTGGTCAATTGGTGAGTGTGTTGTATTATCAAAACTTGATGATTGCATTAGTAAGACGCCTTGTTTGAAATGGGGAGGTTGAAAATTGGTGCAAAGTGGCCATAACAGTTCTCAATTTATACTCGTTCGCCTATTATCGTCACCACGGCCATGCATGTTGGTTTGTTGTGCTAATTTTTAATGTGTCATTGAGCTCTAGCTATAAGCATGGACTATCCTCATGCAACAGGCATACGGCCACACCAGCAAGCCACGCCCATTTCGATCAGTGCAACGATTTCCCAGACCTGTATCATTCGCTCCATCACATCCTTCCCTTTCCCCTTTCATGCAAATTTATATCTTCTTCTTCCCAGCACTCGCCGATCTCTTCTCCCTGGTAATCTTGCACAACGCATGCTCAACATCAGCAATCCCAACCTTTCTAAAAAGTATATCCTCACACTCCGCCACCACAATCACAAGTCTCGTGCCCGCAGGCGGATCCCGAATTATCTCCAAGACGTGCTGCAATAGAACCGTGAGATCATCTGCAGTAGTAGGTGTAATCCCACCCGATACCACATCCGCAACCAACTCCAAGGCAACCCTAGCTCCCGCCGCCTTTGTACGCGTGAGATGATCCGCGAGATCGCGCGCCGTGGGTTCAAGACAGATGGCGTATTCGAAGAAATCGCAGGTCAGGAGCCAGGATATCAAGCCGTAGTGGGGTACTGTGTTGACTTTGTAGCTGCCGAGATGCTTGCGGAGATCTGCGAATGAGAGGCGAGTAGCACTTTCGCTGACCAATTTGAAGGTATCCTCCGAGAATTGCCAGAACTTGGAGAGCATGTCTGGGATGTACTTCTTGATGATTTGTAGTTGGCCGTAAACGGAGAGAAGATGATGAGTTGGGCTTATGGACCAGTCGGTGATTATTGATGCTAGAGCGGCGAGGTCTGGTGCGGTGGTGCTCGTGCGGTCGAGGGTGAGTTGCTGCAAGTGGTCTGCATTTCCGAATGCGAAGGTGCGCCAGATGCATAATTGGAAGATGTTGATGGGGGAGTTTAGAGTAGAGTGCTCCAGTACGATGAATTTCATGGAGGAGCCGGTGAGTCGAAGGGGAAACAATTTGTCTGATGTTAGGTGGGACGACATGGCAGACGTAATGTATTTCTGGCGATCTTGTTCAAAGGGATTCTTCGGGTCCACGATGAAGCTCTCAACATCCTCGGGTCCTCGGACGGTTTGATAGTGGAGGTTGATTCCTAGACGCAGTATATAGATCAGGGACGATACCAAACCCTTCTCCAGATCCGAGAGACCTGATATTCGTGGGTGCGCCAGCTCAGCTTCACTCAACTCAGCATACTGAGGGTCCATGTTGATACCGACTTGTGCGCAAGTCTGTGTGGTGTGGTTGTTGCTTTTCAGATGCCACGGGGATGTTGTTGAAGTTGAGGTTCTGGCTGACTTTGACTTTAGTTTTGGGCCTGTGAATGAATTGAGGGCCTGAGGTACTAATTCGAATTTATTCTCTCACGAGAGACTTAATTGGTGCACCTCTGCTTCCTAGCTATTTTAGGAAAAGAAGATTTCGAATTGTGTGTACACATGTGATGAAGTGTAGAGATGCTCTCGCGTATCTTGTAGTAGTGCTAGCATTTTACCCCTTTCATCTCTCACTTAAGCGAATGATACTTAGGGGGCATTGAATGAGAATTTTAGGGAAGTAATGGATGGACAGTAGATGACACTACAGCTTTATCTACTTCTTCATGCTGCACTTTCTTTTCGTGCAGCTCTTACCGTCTCGCCTACATGACTTCATGCATCAAAGACAAGATCAGGAATTTATGCACCAAGTTGATGATTATTGCACATGCAACTGGCTTCACCTTTATTTGCCATTGTGAAGTAACGATTCTCAGATCCTTGTATCCTTTTGTTTCTGCCAAGACCTCAAACCAATCTCAGCTCTCATCCAACTCTGGGTAGTGCCTGTAAATGCCCGACCCGTACGCCTGTCTTCTGTCGCTTGCCAAATACTCTTTGATGCTAGGTTGACTCTTAACTCTTTCATACAATGCAAAGACCTTGCCAAATTTCGCCTCTTTCTCAATCCTTCTGGTGGCGTTAGGGAATGCATGTTTGACTCCGTCAAGGCATTCTAACATCTCAGTTCAGCAACAAAAGCAGGTCAGAGGAGCGAAGTACTTACGAAATAGCACCAAATCGGCATAAGTCAACTGCCCACCATATAACCAATCTCCGCCATTGCTGGCCTCTCCGTTCAACACACGCTCGAAGTAGCCCAGGTATTTCGGCAGTCGATTTTTGATGTAGTCGTCCGACTTTCTTTTCGCCTCCTCCTTCTGATCCTCGTAATACGAGCCGGTTGCAATGGGATGGTGACAGTCATGCGCCTCATTGCTCAGTCCATCCAATGCCGTCAAAGCTAACCCATTGACACGATATAGGCCTCCCTCATCTTCATCTTCGGTCGGGACCAAGCCCAGTTTCGGACCTAGGTAGAGCAGAATGTTTGGTGTTTGATTAATGAGAAGAGATCCATGCTTGAGGATGGGTGGTGCTAAAGGTGGAGGATTAAGGGCATCGCCAAGATTATCAGCTGAGATTTGAGATATCACGAGTTTGATGCCGTCTTCGATGTGTGCTGAGTCAGAGTAGGGAGTTGAGGTTGCCTCGAAAGCGAGTCGGATGTGTTCTCCACGACCGGGGATGTCTGGCCAGTATATGAGCTCGTAAGGGACATCCTTGGAGGTCTTTTGGCGCTTGGAGGAAGGTTGGGAGGATGCCATGTTGGTGAGCTGAGGTCGATGTTTGGGTGTCGGGGGAAACGTCAAAATAGATGATAGGACGGCCGTTGGAAGATAAGTGATCTATGACGAGGTCTAATGGATTGAAAAGATTACAAGCTCGTGTTTATTACTGTACGTATGATGTTTCAACGTTTGGGATTGCGGTTAATGTTGATGCGGGGGTGGCTGGATCCTGGTTTCGGAAATACGTTATTTCCGTGTACGAGGTGAGATGGTGGCAAGTTGGCAACCGATCATAAGCCCTAGTAAGTTGCCGCAGGTTTCACTAATTGATACGAGGGAAGTAACATGAATAGGTCGGCGCTTGCGAGAAGTAGGTACGGTAATTGTGCATCGGCATGAAGAAAATAAGGGGAAGAGGGATGGGATCTGGGAGTATAAGCCGGCGAGGGCAAAGAGTAAGAATTTATTGATAAGAATGGAAATATAGCTTCAAGAATACTTGAAACGTTTGTTAGTAATTTTAATTTCTTAGTATGGTTGTGCTCAGGGTGAGGGACAGGCTGCTAGGGAGTTCAAGTGAACCTCCTAGTCATGGTTAGCACTATGGTTCTTTGTAGAGAGAAGGGTTCAAATTGGAGGTATCTGGGTTCAACAGAGTTGACAATCCGAAGCTTTTTCCTAGGTCAAGGTCAAGTCAACATTCTCTCGCTACCCCCTTTCCCTAAAAGCATCGCTTCTCATACACCAAACACATGATCGTCCAGATGCTTGGTGGATTGTTGGAAATGCAACGTAGTAAACGTAGAAAATCAATACAGGAATTTTCAGAGCTGCATAGTTCCCAATAATCGGGATGATTTACATGTTTGTAGAAAGTCCAGACATCTCTCATGTGGTGGTGGGAGGCTAGGGGCTGGAGTTCGTTTGGATGGTGTCTGGGAAAATATAGTGATTTGTAACTTTGGATTCGACCCGGTATTACTTACAGTGTATCAATGTTCAATCGGAGTATATGGCCAAAACTTCAAACCTCCAGCTAAGAATTTTGATGATAAAAGTGAAACTCGGACCACGTGATTACAATACCTGAAGTGCCAAGAATCAGTCTCTGCCCGCACGAGACATCTCTTTGGACAGCTCAGCGGCTACTAGAAGAAAGTATCAACCATGACTATTGTTAGCTACCATATCACTTATCGTTCTAGTGAGGAGACGATGCCAATTTTGATCCAAGAGGGGGGCCATTGTCCGGGTGGTTTGGTCGACCCACTATTGAAGCTTAAGTGCCAAACACGAGATCGCGACCTAGACGCGTTTCGCGATTCCCCTACGCGCCCCATGCTGCAGTTTCAATCTAGACTATTGAAGCCCTCACAACGCCGCCTCCAAACACCTCAATTCCTCCCACCAAGGCGTCCAACCTTCACTACAGACGAAAATTAGGTCCAAATTTTCAGACCTACGCCTATTCTTTAACTAGATTTGACCGATATCGTAGAACCTCCTGTCGACAACCAACCACCACCGCAGGTCTCCCTGCACCCCTACTCCTACCATGCCTGGTCCACGCATGCCCAAGAATGGATATCGTCGTGGCGGAAAGCAAGCATACCATGGTCCACGTAAAGCCAAAACCTTTACGGCCTCCAAAGGCTCAGAGGCCACATCCTCAGACGAAAAGCGAGAAGCCGTAAAACTTGCCCACGAAATCGACGAAGCGCAAGGTTTTGCTCGCTACGAATCTGGTAAAAAGAAGGTTGGCTGGTTAGTGAACGTCAAGGCTACATCTGTGGAAGATGCGAAGGTCGCAGATGGTAGAGCGGCGCTGGATTGTTATTTTATCGAGGATGATGGAGGCACATTCAAGGCGACACTTGAGTATGATCCCTATTTCCTGGTGGCGGTAAAGAGGGGGCATGAAGCAGAGGCAGAGGAGTGGTTGAAGCGGGCGCCTGGAGGAGGAGTGGTCAAGAGTCTGCGGAAGGTTGAGAAAGAGGACCTGCAAATGCCAAATCATCTGCTAGGATATAGACGGACATTCTTCGAGCTGAAGTTTGCGAATGTGTCTGATCTACTAGCGGCGAGGAGGGATATTATGCCCATTGCGGAGAAGAATAAGAAGAACATGAATGCGATGGATACGTACGCGGAGGTTGCCAGGTATGATTGCGAAGTTAGCGCTGGGAGGGGAAGTGCTGACGGAATAGTGCGAATGCTGGGTTCGACCTATTTGATGACGACCGTGATGATGAACGACGACTTAATGTTTCTGTTGCAGATGCTAGCGATTTTATTGTGGATATTAGGGAATGGGATGTACCATATCATGTGCGAGTAATGATAGATATGGGTAAGTTCTAGCCGTTGCAATGTGCCAAGTATTTTCTAACAGTCAACAGATATACGGACGGGAAAATGGTATTCGGTCGAGGCAAAACACGGCGTTACAACTATAAAATGTTTAGAGGAGCGACTGGAAAGAGCAGACCCGGTGGTAATGGCATATGATATCGAGACGACGAAGCTACCTTTAAAGTTCCCGGATGCTGCAATTGATCAGATTATGATGATATCTTACATGATTGATGGCCAGGGGTTCCTGATTACAAACCGAGAGATTGTCTCGGAAGATATTGAGGACTTCGAATATACACCCAAACCAGAATACGAAGGCCCTTTCATGATCTTCAATGAACCAGACGAGAAAGCGGTCATTGAGCGATTTTTCCTCCATATTAAGGAAGCCCGGCCGACAGTGATTGCAACATACAACGGGGACTTTTTCGATTGGCCATTCGTGGATGCTCGAGCAAGTGTGAACGGAATCGATATGTACCAAGAAATCGGCTGGAGGAAAGGGGCCGAGGATCAATACTGCTGCGATTATAGTGCACATATGGACTGCTTTCACTGGGTCAATCGAGACAGTTATTTGCCTCAAGGTAGTCGAGGTTTGAAAGCAGTTACTACCGCCAAGCTCGGATACGACCCTGATGAAATTGATCCAGAACTGATGTTGAGGTACGCGAGTGAGAAGCCTCAGGTACTTTCCGAGTACTCTGTCTCTGATGCTGTGGCCACGTACTATTTGTACATGAAATATGTGCATCCGTTCATCTTCTCGCTATGTACAATTATTCCCCTTGGCCCGGATGCAGTGCTGAGGAAAGGAACTGGAACTCTATGCGAGATGCTGCTCATGGTTCAAGCATACCAGAAAGGGATTGTTTTGCCGAACAAGCACGTTTCGCCCAAGGAAGCATTTTGGGATGGCCACTTACTTGAATCTGAGACTTATGTTGGTGGCCACGTCGAAAGTATTGAGGCCGGTGTTTTCCGCGCCGACATTCCCGTCAACTTCGCTGTTGATACCACGGCTATCGATGAACTTCTCGAGGATCTAGATGCTGCGCTGAAATTCAGTATCACAGTCGAAGAAAAGAAATCCCTAGAAGATGTTACGAATTACGAGGATATTAAACAACAAATTACGGATCGACTACACAGTTTGAAGAAGACTGCCAATCGTAGCGAGCGCCCCTTGATTTACCATTTGGATGTCGCATCTATGTATCCTAACATCATGACCACCAATCGACTACAACCAGATTCTATGATTGAGGAAGCGGACTGTGCAGCTTGCGACTTCAACAGACCTGGAAAAACATGCGATCGACGAATGCCATGGGCTTGGAGAGGAGAATATCTACCTGCGAAACGAGACGAGTATAATATGATCCGACATTCTCTCGAGAACGAACGTTTTCCTGGGAAATGGCCAAACAGCCCCACGAGAACATTCCAAGAGCTATCTGCAGATGAGCAATCCAGTCTTGTGCGAAAACGGCTCCAAGTCTATAGTCAGAAGATCTATCACAAGATCCACGAGTCGAAGACCATTGAACGGGAAGCCATCATTTGCCAGAGAGAAAATCCATTTTACATTGATACTGTCAAAGACTTCCGAGATCGACGGTACGATTATAAGGGCAAGCAAAAAGTCTGGAAAGGTAAAACCGAGGCTCTCAAAGCAGCCGGTGCCTCGGCTGCAGAGATTGAAAGTGGAAAGAAGATGATTGTCCTGTTCGATTCATTACAATTGGCACATAAGGTCATTCTCAATTCATTCTATGGGTATGTCATGCGGAAGGGTTCGCGTTGGTATTCTATGGAAATGGCCGGTGTGACTTGCTTGACCGGTGCTCATATCATTCAAATGGCTCGTCAACTAGTTGAGCGTATTGGTCGACCCCTTGAATTAGACACGGATGGTATTTGGTGCATGTTACCTGCGACATTTCCGGAGAACTATGGCTTTACGCTCAAGAACGGCAAGAAGCTGGCAATCTCATATCCTTGCGTTATGTTGAATCATCTTGTTCATGCCAAATTTACAAACCATCAATACCAGACCTTGACGGACCTAAAAACCTTCAAGTATGAGACACATAGCGACAACTCCATTTTCTTCGAAGTCGACGGACCATACCGAGCCATGATTCTGCCCACGTCGAAAGAGGAAGATAAGAATCTGAAGAAGCGGTATGCTGTATTCAATGATGATGGAAGCTTAGCAGAATTGAAGGGTTTCGAAGTCAAGCGGAGAGGAGAACTGAAACTCATTAAGATCTTCCAACAGCAGATCTTCAAATTCTTCTTGGAAGGTACAACACTAACGGAGACTTACACGGCCGTGGCGAAAGTTGCAAATCAATGGCTTGATGTACTGCACTCGAAGGGCGAGACGCTTGCTGATGAGGAGCTAATCGACCTGATTTGTGAAAACAGGAGCATGTCCAAGACCCTGGCGGAATATGGAACCCAAAAATCGACTTCTATCACGACTGCCAAACGTTTGGCAGACTTCCTAGGCGAGCAGATGGTCAAGGACAAGGGATTGAACTGCAAATATATTATTTGTTCTAGGCCAAAAAATGCTCCTGTCACGGAACGTGCAATTCCTGTCGCTATCTTCTCGGCGGAGACATCCGTGAAGCGTTACTTCTTACGTAAATGGTTAAAGGAAGATCCTGCAAATATGGATCCTAGGGCCCTGCTTGATTGGGATTACTACTTAGAGCGTCTTGGTTCTGTCATCCAAAAACTCATCACGATCCCAGCTGCGCTGCAGAAAGTACGAAATCCCGTTCCTCGGGTTCTTCACCCGGAATGGCTGCAGAGAAGAATCAATGTCAAGGAAGACAAGTTGAAACAAAAGAAGATGACGGATCTGTTCAAGTCAGCACCTCTGGAGGAAATTACAAACTTGATGGGCACTCGGACTGGGGATATGGAGGAGTTTGGCATAAAGTTGCTGAAGCCGAAAGCCTTTGGAGCGCAACTTTCCCAAGTCATACCGAAATCACAGAAGCGGAAATCCCCAGAGCCAGCCGTAACCGTCTCAACTAACCCGTATGCTGCTCTTCCAGCGAAGATGCCCTTGCCAACCGAGGACTACGAAGGGTTTCTTGAGTACCAGAAGCTGAAGTGGAAGATTCAAAAGCAGGCACGGATTCGACGACGACATCTTTTTGGCGAGTCTCGAGTCCAAAACAACATCGGCACCACCTTTCAAAACCAGGCAGAGGTCACGTACAAGAGTACTTGGCAGGTTCTTCAATTTCGAGAAACAACGAGTCCCGGCGTCGTCTTGGCTTTCGTGCTCATTGACACGAAGATTCATACTTTGAAAGTCAATGTCCCACGACAGATCTTTCTCAATCTGCAAGGGAAGGAGCTTCCAGATATTGAAATCGACGGGTGTGAGGCGCAAAAGGTCACTCATACTCTTCCAAACGGACATCCGTCTGTGCATTTGTTCAAGCTTACAATGCCAGAGCATGTTTATGTCAATGAAGCACAGAAGTTATCCTTGCTTTTTAACCACCCAAGTGTTGAAGGTGTGTATGAGAAACAGGTGCCGTTGAATGCTCGAGCGGTGCTCCAGCTTGGCAGTTTGTGCACATTCGATGAAACTCAGCCTGGTGTACTCGGAAAAGGTCTGGAATCTGGATTTGACTTATCTGGCCTCCGCCGCGCCGTGTCTAAAAAGCTATACCTTACCGAGTCACCAATGGTATACTTGTACCTCTATCATGTTGTTGCTGGAGATCGTCAAGTGTTTGCTCTGTTCTCATCAGCGAAAGACCAGGCTCATGTGGTCATCCTCCAGAAATCGAAAGACTCTGCTCAGGATCTCCCAAATATTGGGAAGATCTACACAGATACGTTGAGCCGTAGAGAGCAAGAAGCAGATGGCCAGGAATGGCAAAATTGCTTCAGTTATCAGGAAAGTTTGCACTTCAAAACTAGCCAAGTAACGACGAGACGAAAAGCGCTATTGGAAGTTGGTGATCTGTTAAAGAAGATGCGGAACGATGAGTCGAAGCCACTGATACTCGTCATCCAGTCTCCACACCGACGCATGCTGATTCATGATGTCCCAATACTCGCTGATTTTCCAATACTTTCTCTGAAATACGATAATTTAGATAGCAATCTTCCACCGCTCGGCTGGCAGACGTTCGTCGCGAAACGACTGGTCAACCATTATCTTAGTCTCGGATCGTGGATTTTGCATCTGACTGAGCTGGCGAGATACGGAGATATTCCACTTTGTAATCTCGAGAAAGATGACCCTCGATTTTTGATCGATATCGCCTACGCAAGGCGCCTGCAGAAGAATAATGTGGTGCTCTGGTGGTCTGGCGGGCCACGTCCCGATCACGCTGGCTATGAGCAAGACGATGTTCTGGGGCCCCTGGAGACGGTGCAGATGCCCTCCGTCAACAATCCCGGCACATACCCCTCGGTCTGTATTGAAATTGATGTGCGGAACTTGGCTATCAATACAATTCTCACTTCATCCCTGATCAACGAGCTTGAAGGAAGTGACTCGATCTCGTTCAATCCTGCCGCACCACAGGATGACTCACCAAGTGATGGTACGAATATACTGTACTCCGATAATGCTTTTGCTACCGCTGGTGTTACCGTCCTCCGTGAGATGGTCAAGGCTTGGTGGACGGAAGCTTGTAGGGGAAGCAATATGGCAGATATCATGGTCCAACATCTCGTCCGTTGGGTGGAAAATCCAGACTCGTTCCTCTACGATCGGTCACTGCATTACTATGTGCAGATGATGTCTCGGAAAGCATTCCAGCAGCTCATGACGGACTTCCGTAGGGTTGGCTCAAACGTTGTTTTTGCGAATTCGAACCGTTTGTTGCTGCAGACGACCAAATCCGAAGTCGGCAACGCATTTGCGTACAGTCAGTATATTCTCAAATCGATCAACGCAAAGCCCCTCTTCCATTTTTTGGATCTGGAGATCAAAGAATACTGGGACTACCTGATCTGGTACGATGAGTTCAACTATGGTGGCAAAGCTTGCACAGAGGTAGTGGAAGCAGAGAAGCAGACTTTGGATTGTATCATGCATTGGCAGCTGAGCAAATTCCTTCCTGCTCCCTTGCAACCTGTCTTTCATGATTGGGTTGTTGAATTTGTCGAGAAGATGCATCAACTCAAGCGTCCCCGCGCTCTGCTGAATGGCGTCGAATCCACACCTCGAGCAACGCAAATCCCAGTCCACGCGCTTGGAGAGGATAAAGAAGACAGGATAATTCTTGGTAAGGAGTTTGAGAAGCCTCTGAAGCGTCAAATCGCTGGGCTCATCCGCCGCCAGAAAGATGAAATGCTTCATCCGGAACTGGCGTCTGACTACAGCTTCCCTCTCCTGCCAGGCTCCCATCTCAAGTTCTCCAACCCAGTACTACAACTGGTCAAGAGTCTCATGCAAGTCCTCAGCCTCGACAAAAACACCACCATGGAAGCGCGCCTCCTCCGAAAGGACCTCCTTAAGCTCTTCGAAATCCGCGAGTTCAGCACCGAAGCGCGATTCGAGAATCCCTCCGAGTCCCTCAAACTCCCGCAAATCACCTGCGAGAACTGTACCGTGGCTCGAGACTTCGATTTCTGCCGCGATGAAGACCTGATCCCGCTCGAGGCGGGCGAGGCGTCTGCGCGGCCCTGGAAATGCTCTTTCTGTGAAGGGGAGTACAACAGGATAGAGATTGAGGAGCGCTTGGTCGGAAATGTGATGGGCGTGGTTAGCGAGTGGCAGGGCCAGGATCTGAAATGCGTCAAGTGTAAGAGTGTGCGGGTTAATGATTTCATGGAGCATTGTGCCTGCAGTGGTAGCTGGGGTGAGACGGTGGAGAAGGAGGTGACGGTGCGGAGGTTAAGGGTTTACGAGAGGGTGGCAGCGAGTTTCGGGCTGAGGATGCTTGGGGTTGCGGTGGGAGAGGTGCTGGAGGGTATTTAGGTTCGTTTGTTTGTTTGTTCGTTCGTTCAGCTGTGGTCGCGTTAATTATATATCAGCATGAGCCGGCGTACATTGAAGGTTTCTTCTTGAGGGGGAGGCTTTGGCATATGATAAGCGGGCGCTATTCGTGTTGGGTTGGGTTGGATTATTTGCATGGCATGGCATGGCATGCGGCACTTTCTTGGTAGAATATAATGAAGATCACCAATAAAACTGAATTCTTTTCTATCTCGTAGAAGGGAGTTCAAATCAATATGCTATAGTGCTATTTCCTACATGAGGTTTTGGATTTGATGTTGTGATTGTGAGTGTAGTGGACATGGACTCCGGTTATAGGCTAGAAAGGAAAAAGGGGAAAGAAAAGCAAGTGATGATTATTTATCCGAATTCATTTTATGATACAATTATGGATATGCCAAGCCATGCCATGCCATGATATATATTCATCTTCCCTCCTCCCCCCCTCGTCATGAAATCTACTCGCTAACCCTATATCTATGCGTAGAGACAGGATGACGTGACGTGACGTTACGGCAACGTAAATGGTATATATATGCTAGTCACTCCGATGTATACAAGCCATGGCGCATGTGTAGGTTCCTACCATCAGCAGCAGCTAGTAGCTAGTTGTTGCTACATGTATCTATCTATTCCTCCTTCTCGGGAAGAACTTTCTTGATGTTTCTATCCACTGCACTGGATTCGTAGAAGAGGAATGTTAGCTCATGTGTTATTTTCAAAGTAATCAATCACCACCCACAATCTAACAAAAGGAGAAAAAAATACAGGATTTAAAAAAAAAGAAAAAAGCCTAGAAGAAGAAGCTTAATAAGAAAGAGAGCGAAAAAAAATAGAATACTAACATAGCAGCCCTCTTCAACGGCGGTTCAACCTTCTGCACCCCCTTCTTCAACCCCGGCTCGACTCTCTCAGCATGCCTCTCGATCCTCGGCGCCACATATGAAAACCCTCTGCTCCATCTCGGACCCCAGATCGCAGCTTGGGCGGCGAGACGCTCCTCTACGCCGGGGATCAGGCAGAGGAGGGGGATGGTGCCGACGGCGCAGGAGACGCCGATGGCGGCGCCGCCGAGACGGCCGGTGGAGCGTTGGAAGGAGCGGGCGGCGGGGAGGGGGGTGGGCATTGTTTTGGTTTGGGTTTGTTTTGGTTGGGTTGAGATGGCGGAAAGGGGGTCGTGGGAAAGGGGTTTTTGTTGTTGTTGTTATTGTTATTTTCGGGTGAATGTGTTGAACGTTCGTTTGTTTCCAGAGATAGATAGATGGATATTCTGATTGAAGCTTTTGATACTCTCGTACGTGCTGTGCTGTATGTGTAGTTTGGATGGGATTTAGATGTTGAAGTAAATAGGAGATAGCAGACAAAGACGAGTCGTACGAGGGAGAGAAGTAACTTATATACATACCTCCATACGTGCGGGGTAAGTAAGTAGCGAATGAAATGAATCAAGGGAGATCGAGTACTTGGTGCTTGGTGCTTGGTTGGGCTAGCGAATGGGATTGCGGGGAAATGGATCCTTTTGTGGGGCTATAGTAACGCGGGGGAGGGGCCCCCACTTAGTCAGAGCTGGAGTTAGCTAATCATAGACACGGGATTTCTATTCTGTACTTGTGTTATGTTCTCGTTTATTACAGAATATATCAACTTATCTTCGAGCGAGGAGGAGCTTTGTTGTTTACTTGTTCCTATTTCTCTACTTCACGTTCTTGGCTCTTCTAAACGCGAGTCTCATCTATCTCTCTTGAGTCTTGCCTGAGCATGACTGTACATGTTCTTGGATCCACCAATGAAATTAAAGCGACTTTAGGATAATATCACGATGCAGATGATAATGACCGATAACCTTCGAGATGGGCTGATGAGATAGATGTCTGGTTCGAGCACCGCACCGCTTCTGATGCATTGCATGTGCCGGCTGGCGCTAAGAGGCATTGTTACATTAGTTCAGAATTGGCGCGATGGAAGCAGCGTGACTTTTAATTTGAACTGGAATAAAAGTGCAGTAAGATACTTTTGGATTTGTTTCGATCGTCGCATAATTAAGCCGCTGCTAGGGGCCGGGTGTCTCTCTTTGATAAGCGCTGCTGGCTAGCTACTCGAGTTGTTTCGTGCTTGAAAGCTAGCAAGCATCAAAATGAATACTAAGCTGAAGAAGGTCATCAACGGCAGCCCTACAATATCAACGACATCAACACCGTGTTAAACTCAGGCTGGCTGGGATCGACTATAATAAACTGGGCTTTTCCTTGGGTTGTTGAAGTGTACTGACTATCTAGCTATGGGAGTGTAGGAATGCATATGGTGAAAAGATCGCAATTATATTAAGACGAAAAAGCTATTGCTACAGTACTAGGGCAACGCAGAACAAGCTTTAGAACAAAAGGTTTAAGTCGGTTCGGCCGAGTCTGTGGGGCGTGCGTACAGAACAATAAATGACGCACAAAAAAAGAGGGTCTAGCTGACCTATGAGATACACACGATACCAATATCTGAACTATTGATAAAAGCGTGCCCATAGTCAGCAGATTAACGGGCGCTTGGGTATGACTTTCGAATCCTCACCTATTGATGCCGATAACTAACATCTTCTTCTAGTCTAGGGGTAGTAAGTCACAAACCTAAGTTGTAAATGCACGACATCGACTAATAGCGCCATCAGTGATTTTCGTTTCGCATACTGTGATGGTATATAGTCTATGAAAGGTCCGGGGTTCAATTCCCCGAGTGTCCATTTTTTTTTCCTTTTTGGATTTCATGGAAATGTATATCTTAGAATTTGTTCTCTCTTCAGGGAGATACTCGAATTTCTGAGATCCGAGGGGTAGCGAGGCGTTTATTTTTTGTCAACAATGATAGGCGAAACTGAGGTAAAAACTCAGAAAATAGGGGTGTCGTTCATGGGCACTCTAGTACCTCCCACAGCCGAAGGAAGGGAAAAAAGCGCAAAATGATTCAAGAAAATATGAATAGTGGGTATTCGCTGCTGGTCACCCACCCAGCTACTGATCCACCAATCTCGGGCTTGTGTATGGCAGAGCAATCCTTTTCCTCAGTCTACGGTGGCGGCAAGTCGCGGATCAATCGATTAGTGATTTGGATCTCGGATCTCGGATCTAGAGATTGATCAGATCCGCTGCTTCTTCGCTTCCCCTGGATCTCGAAATTCCAAACGATGAATACCTGCTAGCGCAGCCAATTTCTCAGGGAAATATAAGGATACTTCTGGCGAGACTGCTGCTTCACCTTTTGCAGGAGCTCAGAGCTCCTTGAGTCTCTTCCTTCAAGAGACAGTACTGTGGTCATTCGTAGAGCAGCTGCAGAAGGGTCATGGTAATCTACTTGTCCAAGTAAGTAGCTGGATCTACCAAACAGCGTCGTTGCGATAAGGTTTGTACGTAGCCGGTAGGGGTCTTGAGTATAGACTCCGTACAATCATTATTAGAGTAAGAGAAGTGAGAAGAGCGGCGTGTTGCTAGTGGAATCTGAACTTTCGAATTCGGCAATCTAGATTTCAGGGGGTACGGAGTATGTGTCGGCTCGCTAAAGCGCGCTAAACGTGCCGCCCCCTGCAGCCGCACCCGCAACTCGGGTTCTACATCACCAACTCAATTCTCACGAACCTTATAGATACGCGATAGAAAGAAGCCTTTTTGAAACAACCATGCCAGCAAGGTAATTCTGTCAGTTTCCGGGACACAGCTTCTAGCGAGGTACAACATGTCTGAAGCTCAAAGGACCAGATCCGCAAAATCAGCCGAGGATTACTTGCCCTTGTTATGGAGTGGAGAAGTAAGCCCCAGGCTGAGTAGCGTGCGCGGCTCATACTGCCGATTTGGACCCGATTTGCGACGCCTAGAACAACTTTCTCCATTCGTACAACAGCATACCGAGGTTCCAATCCTAATCTTTCCCTATCGCTATGTTTTTTTTGCACATGTTCTGACGAGCCATGGATTCTATGTCAGCAAACATTCAAGCTGCAGGCCCCTCTCAGTATCATAAACATGGTTTGCAACTCCGTCCTGGAAAATCCTTCGACGATGATGAGAAACTTCCGCCTAAGAAGAAAGTAAAAGTCAAAACGGGCTGCTATACTTGCAAGTAAGTTCCGCCTCATCCGCTACAAATGCATTTCACTAATCTCCTCTTGTTCGCAGACAGCGGCGTGTCAAATGTGACGAAGCAAGGCCTTGGTGTCATCGATGTATAAAATTCGGCGTGGACTGTGATGGCTACCCCGCGACATCAGGACCGCAAAGAACATCGAAAGCAATATTACCTCGAAGTAGACGGCCTAATATCCTACTAGCTATACATCCTGGACGTTATATACACCCAGGGCCACGGTTTGAAGACGAGAAAGAGGGGCTTTGTTTTCGAATCTACTGCGAGGAGATGGCTACACAGATCAAAGGACCCTGCAAAACAGCATTATGGAGCCATCTAATACCTCAAATAAGCGAGGTAGAGCCATTTATTCGCCATGCTGTTGTAGCTCTCGGCGCAATGAGGAAGATTATCCAAGATTCCGGAGATATGTATGGGAAGGCGACGCATTTCCGATCGACAGTTACACCGGACTTCCCTTATGCCTTGAGGCAGTACGATAGAGCGCTCCAAGGCATGAGGAAGACTATCGCAGATGGGAAGAAGGATCTGCAAAAAGCAATGATAGCCTGCATCCTTGTCTTCTGCTTCGAGACGTTAACAAATAAGCCCAATAATGCAGTGATGAATGCCGAGAGCGGGCTGATGTTGCTGCAATCTTGGATGCGCGCAAGCGGCAGTGAGAGCGCAGGCTACAACGGATATAGAAACTCGAATGAGTACCGCGTGGATCAAGATCTGATGACTGCATACGCGAATCTCGACCTGCAAGTTTTGTTCTTTCGGGATAGCAGACCAAGGCAAGTGCATGAGTTTGTGATTGATAGTACTAACATGAGCATTGCTGCGATGCCAGTGGAGTTTACGGCGCTGAAGACGGCCCACAGCTATTGGATGCTGATTATGCGGCGGAATTATCACTTTATTGTGATGGCCCTTGGCGAAGGCAAAGCATGTGAGATGTGTGGACCGCTCATGAACGGGGAGCCTCCGTGGGAAGACTGCGTGAATATCTTCCCTGGAGGTAATATATTCAGCACAACAAAAGAGCCACCCTTTGAACTGTTTCCAGATGCTATCAAATACTGTGAGGACATTGTACGGTGGCGTCAAGCGTGTGGGTCGCTTTTTGAAACCATTAGGTCGACAGGAACAGAGGAAGAGCAAGTCCTGGTCACTCTTCTCCAGATGCATTCTATCATGGGACCGATCATGCTCAAAAGCGCATTTATCACAGAGCAAACGACGTATGATCAGTACTTGCCTGAATTCCGGACCATTCTCAAACTGATCGCGTGGGTCAAACCACGCATGACGTGGTCTGGAACCGGTAAGGCAACATACCATTTTGACCTTGGTTATGTCGCGGGATTGTTCTTAGTGGGTGTTAGATCTCGAGACCTAGATCAGAGAAACAGAGCTTTGGAGATGCTTCTGGATGGACATGCGCGGGAGGGGTTTTGGGATGCTTTTGCCTCGGCTATCTTCGTCGCCTGGAATCGCGATCTGGATGAAGAGGGAAGAGACGAGTTCGGCGAAGTGCCAGAGCATAAGAGATGGTTCATTACTAGTGCCTATGTTGATATGGACAAACGAAAGACAATAATGAGTGCAACTCAGAAGGGATTGCACGGGCTCAATTTCCAGCATAAGGAGTTTCGCTGGTAATCTCATAGGCTAGATGAAAATAAACAAACCTCAAAATAAGACCGGGCATGGGCGAGCTCTCTCATTATGAAGTCATGTTTACATTCAAGGGCCAACATGTAAACTATACACTCTCCATTGGTACTGTAGAGGCGACCCCTTTTTCGCTGCTCGGGTCACGTGTAGATGATTATCTTAGCGTGGATATCGATCGCGTTCCTCTACGCGAAATTTTAAAGCTTCACCAACAGGCGGCCAGGTCATATTACGAAGCTTCCCCCCTCACTACTACCAAGGCAATCATCTACCGCCACTTCTCCTAATAGCCTCCATAAGAACCGTTGCGCACGAACTCTTACGGACCTGCAAAAATGTCATTCGGTGGTCAAACCCCGACGATTATTGTGCTGAAAGAGGGTCAGTCAACAGTAGCTCTTGATTATTGAATATAGACTGATGTGATGGTGTTATAGGCACGGACTCGTCGCAAGGAAAAGGACAAATCATCTCAAATATCAACGCCTGCTTAGCTGTTCAAGCTACGATACGGAGTACGCTGGGACCATATGGAGGGGATTTGTTACTCGTGGATGCGAATGGAAGGCAAACGATCACGAATGATGGCGCAACTGTGATGAAGGTCCGCATTGCTTCAACCGCTCTCTGGAATTGCAAAAATTAACA
This sequence comes from Ploettnerulaceae sp. D365, assembly GCA_003988805.1. NCBI lineage: Eukaryota > Fungi > Ascomycota > Leotiomycetes > Helotiales > Ploettnerulaceae > Ploettnerulaceae sp. D365. The sequence goes on along the minus strand of QYAL01000024.1, from coordinate 153,160 downwards.
AGGGAAATAGCTTCTCGAGATTGTACACCCTGCGGCTCGGATCCTGACTGATATTGCGAGATCACAAGATGCAGAGGTTGGAGATGGAACGACGTCTGTTGTTGTACTGGCCGGCGAGATTCTGAAGGAGATCAAGGATCATGTTGAGCAAGGTGTCAGCTCTCAAACGATTATCAAGGGTCTGCGGAGGGCTTCTGCCATGGCTGTTAATAAGGTGCGGGAGATTGCCGTTAATACCAGTGAAGGCAACCAAAGAGAGACTTTGATCAAGCTGGCCGGCACGGCCATGAGCAGCAAATTGATCAAGAGAAATACTGGATTCTTCACTAAAAGTAGGCTCCTCCCATTTTCTCTGTCGCAATTCTTCTAACCATTCATAGTGGTTGTCGATGCAGTCCTTTCCCTCGACCAAGATGACCTCAACGACAAGCTTATTGGAATCAAGAAGATCCAAGGTGGCTCCCTCACCGACTCCCTCTTCGTCGACGGCGTCGCATTCAAGAAGACCTTCTCCTACGCCGGGTTCGAGCAACAACCCAAGACCTTCAAGAACCCGAAAATTGTCTGCCTAAACGTTGAGCTTGAGCTCAAGTCCGAAAAGGACAACGCCGAAGTTCGCGTCGAGCAGGTTTCCGAGTACCAAGCAATCGTCGATGCAGAATGGCAAATTATCTATAATAAGATGGAAGCCCTATACAAGACCGGCGCCAAGGTGGTCCTCTCAAAGCTTCCAATTGGTGATCTAGCAACCCAGTACTTCGCAGACCGAGATATCTTCTGTGCTGGGCGTGTTGCCTCCGACGACCTCGAGCGCGTTATCCAAGCCACAGGCGGTTCTATCCAATCGACCTGCTCAGACATCCACCCTGAGCATCTCGGAACCTGCGGCTCCTTTGAAGAGCGACAAATCGGCGGCGAGCGCTTCAATTTCTTCGAGGGCTGCCCCTCGGCCAAAACCTGTACGCTTGTCCTACGTGGTGGCGCAGAGCAGTTTATCGCTGAAGTTGAGCGGTCCCTACACGACGCCATCATGATTGTCAAGCGTGCTATCAAGAATACTACCATTGTTGCCGGCGGCGGCGCGTGCGAAATGGAAGTTTCGGCCTACCTGCACCGTTATGCCGACAAAAATGTCCCTCACAAACAGCAAGCGATTATCAAATCGTTCGCCAAGGCCCTCGAGGTCATCCCGCGCCAACTCTGCGACAACGCAGGCTTCGACGCCACGGATATCCTGAACAAGCTGCGCGTGGAGCACCGCAAGGGGAACACGTGGGCCGGCGTCGATTTCGATAACGAGGGAGTGAGGGACAACTTGGAGGCCTTTGTGTGGGAGCCGGCGCTGGTGAAGATCAATGCCATGCAGGCGGCCACCGAGGCCAGCTGTTTGATTCTAAGCGTAGATGAGACGATTAAGAATGAGGAGAGCGCGCAGCCGCAAGCGCCGCAGAGAGGTCTGCCGCCCGGAGCTGCGCAGAGGGTTATGCGGGGGAGAGGAAGAGGTATGCCGAGACGGTAGACGAGGGGAAATTCAAGGAGAATTGAAACGAACCGAAAAATTTGGTGGTGTGGATGATGCTGCTGCTGGTGATGATGGCTTTTGGCTTGATGTATGATATTATACAACGAGAGAGAGAAGATGATGATGAAAAATACTAGATAGAAAAGCTTCTTACCACCACCACCACCACCACCACCACAACCACCTGACCACCAATCTTTGTGCGTAGTGGACGGACTAGTAGCGGTGATATATTTTCCTATTCACCTACTTACTTTTTAAGCTGAGAGGATGAATGTTACGGCACTTGGTTGATGGGCTGGTATGTATTCATTTATCTAGCTATCTATCTTCTCTCCGAAGTGGATACTTTCCTTTCTTTCTTTATTTGTTAAATTTTGTTTTAAAAACACACACATACACGCACGCACGTAATTTGTATACTACCACTACTAATTATCTTCTCCTAGAGACCTAGAGTGTACCGCTAGCTATCGTTTGAGTGAGTGATACTTTGTTAATCGGTATTATGTAACGACTTGTGTATTTAGCAGTTGGCAGTTATTGGTATATGATGTTTATGTGATGAAAGATGCGAGATGCGAGATGAAAGATGTGGTTTTGGTAATGCGTAGAGAGCAGCCAGAGAGGGAGAAGGGGGGGGGAGAGAAATGTATATATATGAATTAATTAATTTATTGATTAGTTTATTATTTCATTGACCTACAAAACTACAACACTAACACCAACCAACCAACACCAGACCAAGCACACATCCTCCCTCTCCCTCTCCCTCACCCTCCCCGCATAAAAAAAACGCCAACTCCAACTCCAATTCCAAGGATTGAATCCCATTACTCCACACACACAAAAAAAGAAAGAAGAAGAAGAAGCAAAAAAAGAAGAAGAAAAAATCAACTAAACTCCCTCCTCCCACTCCTCAACAACACATCCTCAGCAGCCCTCGCCGCAGCCTCAGCCTCAGCTTGAATCCGAATGATAGTTTCTTCTTCATCCTCCTCATCCTCCTCCTCCTCTCCTCCAATATCTTCATCATCTTCCTGATCAATCAACATATCCAAATCTTCATTTTCTTCACCTGGTCGGTTTATATTGGTGGGATTCCCGAGACTGGCGGTATGTGTTGTTCCGGTGAGGAGCATGGCTTGGAAGGAATCTTGATGGTGGTGGTGATGATGATGATGGGGGTCGTGATCGGGATCGGCATCGTGGACATTGTAGGGGTTGTTTAAAGTATGGGGATGGGGATGTGTGGTATGTTGTTGATGTTGTTGATGGGAATGAGGATGGGAATGGGAATGGGAATGGGGGATTGTGGTATCGTAGCTTCCTCCTGCTACGAGATGATGATGTTGCTGTTGTTGTTGCTGATGCTGCTGATGATGATGTACATCTTCCATGATTTGTGGATCGAGAGGCATGTAATCATTTTGCATGCGTGCTATTGGTGCTGTTTGATGGTGTTGATGAAGATGTTGCTGTTGTTGTTGTTGCTGTTGTTGTTGTTGTTGCTGTTGTTGTTGTTGTTGTTGCATCGAACTCATCTGTCTCGGTCCTCTTCGTATCCCGGAACTAGGTAAGCTACGATTAAGAACCTGGGGAGATACAGATCCGTGACCTGCGTGTTCAAAACCAATAGCTGTAGCATCGTCGTCGTCGTCGTCATGCCCGTCGTCGTGGTCGTGATGCTGCTGCTGGTGATGATCCTGATGATGTGGTAGACTCAGGACTCTCCCAGCCGCACTCACACCTCGCTGACCTCCCTGACCAAGTCCCAGTCCCAGACCCGACGACGAAGGCATCAGACGCGGCGCAGGACGAATCACGCCATCAGCGCGCACAACAGCCGCCTTTCCGAGCTCCTTGCACGCAGTACAGTTCCGAATGACGAGGGACACGGTCTCCTTGATGCGAACCCAGTGATACTTCTCCGCGATGGCAGCCGTGGTCTTATTAATGCCGCCGTGCTGCAGCACGTGTGCGGCGCGCGCAATCTCGTACTGCGTCTGCGGGTCCGCAATGACCTCTTTATCCTTGAGCATGAGCTTATCCGTGTCGGCCAGGAGCTTGTAGTGGGTGGCGGCGCTGCGGAGTCGGCTCTTCTCTGCGCGATCGGCGCCGGCTGGGTATTTGCCGTACTTGAGGTAGAACTTGATTTTATCGAAGCGTTCCTCGCTGACAAAGTCTTCGCCTTCGGGCCCGAGGTCGCGGCCGTAGATTATGGCGTCGATGAGTTGGCCTGGGTGGCTCTTGAGGTTACCTGCGCCTTTGACTTTTCCGATTCGTTTGAATCCCAGAGCGTCCCAGATTCGGCATGAGGCTACGTTGGTTTCGAAGACGAGGTTGAAGACGGAGTATGTGTACCCGAGCTTTGGGGCCCAGTCCAGGTAGCTCTCGCCCAGCAGACGGCCAACTCCTTTATTCCGCGCGGCGTTGGTGACGAGGAATCCGGCGTTGGAGATGTGGCTGCTGCGTCCTGGGTAGTTGGGCTTGATATAATAACTTCCCAGACATTCGAGACTCCAGTCTTTACCATCCCTCAAGTCATCTAGGCTTTCAATGCTCCCCAGGACCATCACGGCAGCGAAGTTCTGGAACCAGTAGGCAGCGAACTTGTCCGTGGACATGGTCTCGATCATGGGGTATGTATCTCCATTTTCAATCTCCTGATTCAGGATATTACAGAGGTAATCGAGCAGTGTCCGTGGGACCTGGTGTTGAGAGGAGAACGGAATGATCGTAGCCAGTGTGACGCGGTCTCGCAGGGTCACTTGCCGTGGATAGACATCGAGCGGAAGATCATGAGGAGCATGAGCAGAAGGAAAAGGAACAGAGCCAGACGTTCGGTATATGGTGGGGCTAGAAGGGTCATCCAACATGGCCGGCATCTTAGCGGCGGCGGCCCTGAGAATTAATTCAGGGCTGTTCCAGGGGGATTCAGGGGTATCTGTTTACATTCGTTAGTTTGGGAAGTTTTGAAAGCAGGTGGCCAAAGAAAGGGGCAGGCTGCACGACGGCAAGTGTGCTTTTCCGAACGACCAATCATTCATTCATTCGTTCATTCCTTCACACAGACATTATAGTTCCATGTCTATTGAGAACAAATGCAAACTGAGCCCTCACCTAAAGGTTACAATGATGTTCCGAATTGCCCGTTCGGGAAAAGCGACCGTGGGCGTGATGAGTGTTGTTGGGGAACTTCTCAGAATTCACACGCGAAGTCTCGAGAACATCAAAATGTTTTTAGTCCGACATCATGTGATCTCGGCTGTATGATATAATCCATGTCGCCTCCTCGCCGCTTTTAATCTCTACTTCCACACCCCCTCCCCCCTTTCTTTCAGCCGAGAGCTCAGGGGGTATTTATTATTATTGTTATTATTATTTACCGGGTTTTCATCAGCACCACACCACACCACACCCCCTTTTTATTAGATTGCTTATGTAAAAAAAGAAACTTCCCTTTCTTCCCAATGCCGCGCCTCACGGCAATACTTTTCTCCAGCCCTATGTACGAATTATTTCCCTCCTTTCCCCCTCCCTTTCCACGACAACCCCTCATCTTTCCCCCCTCGGCTAGGTCGTGTGATAGAATATTCCTGTTTATATATATGAAAGAGACAGAGTTTAAAAGCCACAGGCTGAAACTGCCTACTCCAGGCCCGTCTTTCCCTTAGATATTATGAATGATATTCCGCCAGGCCCGCTTTAAATAATCTTCCCTCTGCGAGTCATCATTTTCTTTAAATATATGCTTGGAAGGGATACATGTACTGTAACTGGGGTACGTATGCAATAATGCGATCCGCACATCCGTGCCATTCTTTTTTTCACTCCCCCTGGGCCCTGGCTTCGTGCTTCATATGCTTGATCTTCGGCCCGGCAATCTCACAGGAGCTGGGGAACCCTGTTACTGCTCAACTTCGTAAGGCTAGGACGATAATGATCGGATAATATTTTCCAGCCCTTTGAATAAAAGAAAGTCCTGATCCCGGGTGTGATTTAATTGATGTTCGGTGGTACCGTCGCGTCACACATATATTGCTTCGTGCTATATATATTCCGGGTTATATGACTTACATCCCGGCCCCTCTATGGTGGAAGATCTCTAGATGATCCTCGATCTCGTGGCCATGGTTTCCTAGTCTCAGCTGTCTGAGCTATTCTTTTGATGGTACTTCGTAAAGAAAAAAATGTTTTTTTTTCATTTGATCTCGCGTTTCCTTTCTTCTCCTTTCCTTCATCCTCCCTTTCTCATTTTGTCATCGTCAGAATGTTATGATGAGCGATCCTCGCGCCGATAAGCACGTTGACTACATTTCTCCCGAGAAAGAGGTAGACGCCGGATTATGGACGCTCTTTGCAGGAGCTAGCGTCTTTCTCGGCCTGCGGATTTGGTGCAAGTATACTCGACGAAACGGCTTGTGGTATGATGATTACGTGCTGGTATTATCGTGGGTGAGTACATCGCCTAGCTAGCTCTTTATTCGCATCTGGGTTTTATAATCAATCGCTTACATGTCGTCAGATAGTGCTCATGGTAACCGACATCATCATCACCATCGAATATGCCACGGGTTATGTTAATGGGTACTGGGGTGATCGCATGCATATTCTCATCAATGTCACATCGTGTGGAACATTGATGGGACAGGCGTGGTCCAAGACCGCGCTCGGGATCACGCTGCTGCGCATGTCGGATCGAAAACAGACTGTTATCCTTTGGTTCTGTATCGCTTCCATGAATATATACATGATCATCAAGGTCTTCTTCCAATGGGCGAAGTACTGTGGCAAAAACGATTACCAAAATTGGTATAATCTCCAAGGTCCATGTTTGAATTACGACATGGTGCAAAACTTCAAAATCGGCGGGATTAGTAAGCTATTCTATAATTTTGCATTGATTACTTACTAACTTCATCTAGCTTACAACATCGTGATGGATTTTGTTTTTGCCGCTTTCCCTTGGTGGATCACATGGAACCTAGAGATGCGAAGAATTGAGAAGATAGCTCTTTGCGCGACGATGAGTCTGGGAATGTTGTAAGTAATCCACACAAGCAGGGGCTCATCTATCTTGCTATTCTCAATCTAGAATATCTTCTAAATGCCACCAGCGTCGCTATAATCTCAGCTATACGAACAACATGGAAAGACCGGCCTATAATGCACGTCCACGACGAGAACTACATGTGTAAGCAAGCATCAATATCACATCACTATCATTCTCATCACAAAAATTCCCTTCGATCCATCTTCTAACCAAAGATTCTTCCTTCTCTCAGGGCGAAACGGCATGTCAAATATCTGGTACTCAGCCGAAGTAGCCGGCACAATCATCGTGCAATGCATCCCCATCCTCCGGCCCTTCATCCGCGACATCAGAACATCCCTCGCCTCGCGCCGCAACGGCAACGGCAATTTCGACACCGAACAGGGAACAAATAGCTACATGGCCCGCAGCAGTAGACGCAGTACTCTCCCCAGCGACCTCAAACAGCGCTTAGCCGGCACCCCCTTTTCTTTTCCTTCCTATAACCTGAATCACCTGCATCACGACGATAACAATAACAATAACAATAACAATGATGACGATGATACAGTCATGGGAGTTAGATATAGTAGTACACGTAAACCCCAGGAAATAATCGCCCTACACTCCATCTCCGAAATCCAAACACCAACACATCAGAATCCATTCAATCCAACCTCCTCCTACACCTCAAACCACAACAAATACCCATCCAGACCCTCCTCCTCCTCATCCTCATCCTCCTCATCCACAAAATCCAATGAACATACACATACACATACAGCAGTCTCAGCAACAAGCCATCACGAAGTACCACCAACAAGAACATCCGGACCGCTCTCCCGTCTCGAAGCCGATTCGTGGCGCTTCTCAGCAAGTAGCGGTAGCGAGAGGACGGAGGAGATGCAGAGTCCGCGCTCGATCTCGGAGACGTGGATTGATTGCGATTGGTCGTTGGATTTGGGGGTTTCGCGGCACCAGAAGCAGCAGCAGCAGGAATTGGATAATTTGGATTTGAAGGGGTTGTCGCCTACGCCGCCGCCGAGGAGAGGGTGAGGGGGCGGGAGCGTTGTCTTTTTTTTTGGCTGGGGGGTTTCTCTTTGTTATTGGTGTGATGCTATTGTGGATTGGATATATAGCTGTGCGTGCGCAGGAGAAATATTATTATTGGAGCTTGACGGCCTTTGTTTTTCATTAGATAGGATAAGATAAGATAATTGGAGGGTTGGGCGTAGGAATTGAAATTCTTACTTTAAGGTTACTTTAAAAACGTCTATACTCCACTTTATTGTTTGTGAGTGGAAGAGGAGAGGGGTATTTGAGGATTGAAGAACTTGGTTCAGTAGACGTAATACGATGGTGCCATAGTCAGTAGCTAATATATAGCTAATGGTCGGTTGACAACTGTAGTTCTGCGCGCTTTATAAGTATTAGCTTGCAGTTTCATTACTCAAGTCATTAACATATATCTACTTTCTAATTTTTTCTTTTCTGCCATTCACGCATCTCACCATACACCAAGCATGCACAACCCCCCAATTCCCCAAACCACCACCCACATTCTTTTCACCAAGTCCTCTATCCTTAGCCTCGTACCCGAATTTGTCACCTGATCGAGCGGCGCCTCTCCCGTATATGTCGAACTTCCACTTCCACCCGTACCCCCACTTCCCTTCTCCCCTGCAGCCGTCGTTGTCGTCGTTGATGCCGCTCCAATAACAACAATTCCCGTCTCAATCCCACTCGACACTAAACTCAACGTGCTCCCTCCTACAACCACGTTCCCACCACTCATCAGCGTCTGGCTTCCAATCACCACGCCTCCACTCGCTGCTGCTGAGAGCGTGTACACTGTCGTTCCAAGCGTGATCACGGGATTAGGAGTCGACAATGAAGGAGGGAGGTTGAGTATACTGGCAATTGCACTGCCGATGTTATCTGTTGGTGTGGGGACGGAGATGGGGATGGGGATGAGGAGGAGTGTGCTTGGTGATGGGCTTGGGGAGCCTGGTTGTAAGAGGGTGGTTGGGAAGTCGAGAATTTCGAGGCCGGATGAACCGACGGAGAGGATCTGGGAGGCGATTGTGGCTGCGGAGCCGCCAAGTGTTAGTGTATTGGTTCCGATTACGAACCCGGATGTTGAGGGTAGGATGATGATTGTGACTGGAAGAGAGGAGGCGCCAAGGGAAAGAGTTGTTGTTATTGGTACTGAAGGGGCTGGCTGATTCTGGTTGGCAGCTGAGGATGTTGGCAGAGTGGGAAGAGTGAAGTCAATTGTTGTTTGTGGTATTGGTGATAGTGACGGATTGTTGACAGGAGCCGGGTTGTTACTGGCTTGGGGCTGTGAAACTTGAGACCCAGATGACGCTGGCTGTGGGTTTCCGGGGTTGATTGGGCTGATATCCGGTGGTGCAATGGCTGTGGTATCGCTAACAACTGGCACGTTTGGCTCAAGAGGTCTTGTGCTAGGAATGAGGTTTACAGATGTCGATAAGGTGCTTGGCACAGGTGCGGGCTCGGGTGTGTGCTCTGGTATCGGCGTGGGAGTTGGAGTTGGAGTTGGAGTTGGAGTAGGTTTTGGGGTCGAAGATGCTTGTGTCAGAGAAGAGACATCTACTGGTGCAGCTGGGGCAGTAGTGATAGGCAAGGGAGCTGTAGTCGATGCAACAGGATCACTCGTGATTTGAGCCGCCTTCGAAAATACCGTCGAGACCGACGTGAGAACCGAGACTGCTACTTTCAAATTGCCCGTCCCGCCAGCCCCGATGAAAGAGCAACTCGGAGCTCCGATTTGGGCTGCTACCCAGGCTCCGAATGCGTCGAATCCTTCGAGGCCGTTCCCTGCGCCTTCGATGAATTGTGGTTGACCGATATACGTCGTGGTGTACTCATAGTCAGATGTCAGTGGTAGAACTGACCACGGCCCTGTGGTTGATGTAAAAAGATGAGTGCCTGGGCCAGACATCCCAGCACATTGTGATGTGATTTGTCCTCCAGCGAGGGTCTGGGTCGCTGGCCCATAGAAAGTATACGAGAATCCGAAATGATTCGTTTGAGTAACGACCATACTTCAAGAACATTAATATGTGTATTGTGTAAGCCTAAGGAACTTACTTACGATGCATCGTAGGTTGGACCGAGGGTGGTGTAAAGGTATCGTCCTATTATACCACCGCCATCAGGCGGAAGAACAGCGGACGTGATATTACTGGAAGTCGCCGATGAGCCGATGGTGGAGTGTGTGTCTTCATCTACAGTGTAGATTACAGTTGGGCCAGTGATGTTGAATATCTGATTATACCACATTTCAGGTGTAGTTGAGAAGACAATAACACAGGCACAGACTTTGAATTCATCCCCACTACTTAAGGCCGTGCTTGTCGAAGACGACGAGTTGGAGTAAGTTAAACCTGTGAGACATCAGCGCCAAAAGGTCCTAATAGAATAGTCTCGAAGTGAAAGTACCTAAGCTAGGGAGCGGGAATAAACTCCAAGCAAGAGCAAGCGCAAGCGAATGTAGTAATGAAAGAATTGTCATCGTCACACACAGAAATTACTAATGCTCGAAGCTCAGATATCTCCTGGCTCTGGCATAAAACCAGCAGAAGAAATCGCAGAGAGACATGGCGAATGTTTCTTTAAGGGAAATAAGCGCCAGCGGCGTAGGTCAGCCTGGGTAGGACATCAGAAATTGACCTGGCACCACTTCCAGGCATACAGCGACGATCGACAACTGCGGCTGACAGCCGTCAAACATAGAGCGCCAATCGCTTTCGCAACCCAATGAATTTACACCGCTCGTGACTGTTAGCCCCCAAGGAAGTAACGTTTCTGGATCTTTGTGCGAAGCCTTTGCTATTTGTAGATATTCAGCCTGCAGAGGATTGGGTGAGAGTGTTCTGCGCCGGACTGTCGCATAAGATTCATGCAGGTGGCAAGGCACATAACAAGAGGCACAGTTCGTGCAGCGGAGCACAACCGCGGCGTGGTGTTATCTTGGCAGAATCCAGAAGCTTGCTTTACAATCAGATATGAATGATTGCAGGATCAAAAAGTTTCCGTCAACTCCGAGCTCGGTGACGGAAGGAAACATTATTTATTGTTGAAGGTTCAAATACAACTGAACTGATGGCGTTGCAGGCGAGAATATCAAATCGCGAACCAATATCCTTCGCTCCTAGCCAGGCTTTCGAAGGAAACGATGGACCTTGGTCAACATTCGTAATTCGTGTCGGAACGCCCGAGCAAGTTTTCCGCGTTCTGATCTCGACAAGTAGTCAAGAAACTTGGGTGCCGGTGCCAGAAGGTTGTCTGGATACTGACCCATCAAACTGCGGAGCATTGAGAGGGGCGCTTGCCTTTCAGAATCAACCCAGTAGTGGTTTTCAAGTCAATTCGGTACAATTGATCTTCGTAAGAATCATCAGCAGATGTGGCTGATCATATTTACAGTCTTCCACCTGGGAGTTCGAGAATCTATACGAGCTCGGTGTTGATGCGAACCTCAATTATACAGGGAATGGAGAATATGGATTTGACACAGTTGGACTCCAATTACCACAAAGTGGAGGTGTATCTCTGACGCGGCAAATCGTTGCAGGTGATTGAGAAGCGGGATCATTGAAAGTTCACACTTGCTGACAGAAAGTAGGCATAGCAACCAAGGACTTCATCCTTGGCGAATTTGGTATTGGGCCAAAACCAACAAACTTCACCAGCTTCCATGATCCTCAGCCAAGTTATATGTGGTCGCTCAAGAACCAAAGCTTGATACCTAGCATTTCGTGGGGATATACAGCCGGTGCTCCCTATCGACTGAAGAGGGTCCCTGGCAGTTTGACCCTGGGTGGATACGATGCCTCTCGATTTGTGGCGAATAACTTGACGTTCGCGTTCAATGCGGATGATTCTAAACCTCTGATGCTGGGATTACAGGCCATCCAAGCGAAAAACACTTTTCTAGGAACAGTTTCACTTTTGCCGTCGGGTATCCTATCACTAATTGATTCGACTGTTCCCGAGATCTGGCTCCCTGTGTCCGCGTGCACAATATTCGAGACCGCTTTTGGCTTGCAATACGATGCACATACCGACCGGTACCGTGTCAATGATACGGTCCATACTAACCTCACCTCAATGAATCCCACTATCTCTTTCAAGCTGGGAAATCTGGCCGAAGGAGGTGACACTATCACTATTGCCTTGCCATACAAGGCATTCGACCTCCAAGCCTCATGGCCGATATACGACAATGCAACGAACTACTTCCCGCTGCGGAGGGCAGCGAATGACACGCAATATACGCTAGGAAGGACATTCCTTCAAGAGGCATATGTCATTGCGGACTATGAGCGGTTTAACTTCTCCGTCTCGCAATGCTTGTTTCAAGAGAACAATCCGCAGAAACTGGTCGCCATTTTACCACCGATAACCAAACAGACTCGCAAGTCTGGATTGAGGACAGGCACACTAGTAGCTATCATCGTAGTCATCATCATCGTCCTCGTAGTCTTGATTGCAGGCGCATTCATCTGCCTCCGAATCCGAAAGAGGCGCAGACAAGAAGCTGCGCCTGTCGAGCCTTATGATCCTCGAACTCGAGAAGAGAGGGAACAAGATAACCCAGAATCCCCGATGACGGTTGATGCATTACATAAGAGCCAGGTGTACGAAGTTTCAACGGTGAAGCCGCCGGAAATGTGTGCTGTTGTGCCCACACCCGAGATGATGGGGCGAGACCGTGAATTGGCACATGAGCTGAGCACGAGGGAGAGGTTGCTTGAGTTACCGTCGACTAGGGATACGCCAGTAGAGCTACCAGCTATGCCTCATGATCGATGAGATTTGCTGATGCGGGCTTCTGTTTCGAAAAGGGAAGAAATGGAAAGGAAGCTCGAAAGGCTTGTTTCGGGGTCAGGAAAACTCGCCGCAGCGCGATCGTCAATCCTTCAGCTAAATATTAACCCAGATGATGAGCTCTTTAGTGACGAGTCCTAGCTGACATGCTTTGATTTCCTGCAAATGATGTCAATTGAGATGAAAAGAACAGCCACTTGACAAGGAAATAAACTGAAACATAGGAAGGCCATAGCCCAGTGAATAGGCCAGGTCTCGATTGAGCATTAATAATTTTGTTCCACTGGTAGTATATCTCAATCTCTGAACACATACAGCTTGCAATCAGATTTGCAGCATCTCGATTGGTTAGAATGGTAGCTGAAGATATACTCTTGAGTGAAGTTGAATGAAGGAAGAAAGGAAAGTAATGTGAGTGATGACATAATCAAGCTAGTCCTTTTTCAAACAGCCTCGGCATCTCCCAGTGAGCCACGGTCCACTTCCGTCATTACCTCATCACCCAACAAGGGAATTTCACATGTAAATGCACGAATCCGTCGTCTGCAACCAATCATCGACGCCACAATGGTAACTTCGGCGATGGCACATGATCATATGTGGGGAAGCTGGAAAAGGTTCCTGACGCCAGCTGATGGGGAATTCTGGGGATGGGGAGAGGGAGAACTCGACTCAGGCCACCACCAATGCTATTCGGACAAACATGTGAAAGAGCAGAAATAAATGCACCATCGTATCTCATCTCATCTCATCTCATCTTCTGACAGAGCCGAGACCGAAACCCGAACCTCCTATATACAAACATCCTGTCTTCTGTTTCTTCTTCTTCCTCCTCTTCTTCCTCTCTTCCCCAACCTCATCTATTATTTGAACTCCCACCAGACTGATAGACGACGGTCCGGACATATCACTTACCCCCCCCTTAACACCACCACCATAATACTGCATTCGGAACACGATGTCGAAAACCTTCTCCCAAGCTGACGTTGCGGCGCATAACAAGCCTGACGATCTCTACATCGTCATCGACGAAGATGTCTACGACCTCACCACCTTTGCAGACGACCACCCAGGTACTTCCTCCGCTTCCCCTTCTTTTGCGCGAAGCTAACACCAACAGGTGGAAAGAAGATCCTTACCCGCGTAGCCGGCAAAGACGCTTCGAAGCAGTTCTGGAAATATCACAACGAGGGCATCCTCAAGAAATACAAGGCGAAGCTCCAGGTCGGATCTCTTGGTAGCAAAAAGACTGCTGCTCCGTCGACGCCACCCGCAGGCCCTCCTCCTGTAGAGAAGAAGGAGGTGGTGAAGCCGCAGGCGGAGAGCGGAGCGGTGGTTCCTGTATCTGCTGTGGAGGAGGTCGAGACACTGGATCCGTTTGGAGAGTTGATTCCATTTGCGGATCCGAGTTGGTATCAAGGCGTATGTATCCCGCAAATATTTCCTCCGATAGTGCTTCGCAGATGGCTAATGTGATTTACAATGACAGTTCCACTCCCCATACTTCAACGAAACACATGCCGCTCTCCGCGAGGAAATCCGCGAATGGGTCAGCACCGAAATCGAGCCCAATGTGGCTGAATGGGACGAGGCGAGGAAGGTTCCTGACGAGATCTACAAGGCAATGGGCACACGTGGATACCTCGCTGGTTTGATGGGAATGCATTACCCAGTTGACTACACGGACAATCGCATCAAGAGCGTCGCGCCAGAGAAGTGGGATTTGTTTCACGAGATGTTGCTTACAGATGAGCTGTCGCGAGCCGGCTCTGGTGGTTTTGTCTGGAATGTCATTGGTGGATTTGGAATTGGATGCCCGCCGCTTGTAAAGTTTGGCAAAAAAGAGTTGGTTAAGCGGATCTTACCAGGAATCTTGAATGGCGACAAGAGAATTTGCTTGGCTATCACTGAGCCGGATGCGGGCTCTGATGTTGCCAATCTCGGGTGTGAGGCGGTTTTGAGCGAGGATAGAAAGCACTACATTGTCAATGGTGAGAAGAAATGGATCACCAACGGCATCTGGTGCGATTACTTCACTACCGCTGTGCGAACTGGTACGAAGGAGAGCGGCATGAATGGTGTCTCTGTCCTACTTATCGAGCGCTCAATGGGCGGTGTATCGACACGCAAGATGGATTGCCAGGGTGTATGGTCCTCTGGAACAACATATATCACATTCGAAGACGTCAAGGTCCCAGTGGAGAACTTGATTGGAAAGGAGAATCAAGGATTCAAAGGTAGCTCCCTCTTCTCTCCCTTTTAACCACCAACATGCTAATTTGTCCCTCTCTCCAGTCATCATGACAAACTTCAATCACGAGCGCATCGGCATCATTATTCAATGCATCCGCTTCTCCCGCGTCTGCTACGAGGAATCCGTCAAATACGCGCACAAGCGCCGCACCTTCGGCAAGAAGCTCATCGAGCACCCCGTCATCCGCCTCAAGCTCGCACACATGGCGCGACAAATCGAAGCCTCCTATTCCTGGCTCGAGTCCCTCATCCACCAGATCGGCCACATGCCCGAGCAGCTCGCCATGCTGCGCCTCGGCGGCCCCATCGCGGGCCTGAAGGCGCAGGCCACAGTCACCTTTGAATTCTGTGCTAGGGAAGCGAGTCAGATCTTCGGCGGTCTGAGCTACTCCCGTGGCGGGCAGGGCGGGAAGGTGGAGCGGTTGTATAGGGATGTTAGGGCCTATGCTATTCCCGGTGGGAGCGAGGAGATTATGTTGGATTTGAGTATCAGGCAGAGTTTGAAGGTTGGCAAGGTTATGGGGATGAAGCTGTAGATTCAGCTGAAAGGTGAAATGGGTGATAAGTAGATGTTCCCGTTCCTGTTGGATAGGATATAACGGGAAGATCCGACTGCAGTTGAACCCGTGAGAGAGAGAGAGATTGTGTGTGTATTTTAGACGTGATGACCGGGACTGGAAAGGATAGGTAGGATAGGAGAGTATTTCCCCCTCTGAACTGTGATTAACAGCCGGGATAGCATTGGATTAAATTGGATCGAAATAAAAAATGCATAAATCACTACTTCTGAATCACTCCCGCACTAAACACCTACCGCAAACCTCATAGTAATCAAGATAAATTGCGACATCTCTATCCCATCCATCCACCTCCTTCCTTCCTTTCCTCTGTTTCTTTCCTTCTTTTCTAATTCTTCTCCTTCTATCGATCTCCACCTTTCTCCCCTCCCTCCAACCCCTCCCTTAACCACAACCCCCACCAACAGACACAACAACAACAACCGAAAGCAGAAAAAGAAAAAGAAGGGGAAAAAAGACTCCGCCTTGCGTATGAACTATTATACAAGGGAAGATAGGTAGTAAGTAGCAGGCAGGCGAACTTCATAAATAAGCGAAGGGGTAAAAGTAAAGTAAAGTAAAGTAAAGCATTAGGGGTAACTACTAGCTCCCCGTCGCATAAGCGAGATGAGATCTTTCTACTGTAGTAGGTACTGTACGTGAATATAAATCTCGGCATAGCCGTATAGGGAAGATTCTAAGTAGTATCTCATGAGAGAAGGTCAAGTAGCATCTAATGTTTATTTTTTCTGTAGTTCTTTTTTGTTGGGTGTTTTTTATGTCTGTTCATATATACTGTATCTTCGTAGCGAGAGTTTTCATTTTAAAAGTTAGATTGTTCTCGCTCTCGTTCTGGATATACTGATACCTTTTTCAAGGAGCTTTATATAAGACGGCATGCAGAGATTCTTATTTTCCTTTGCTCGAATTATCGGATTCGGAGAGTAAACAGGCCTGGAAAACTCACATTGAGTGGTTTGGGTTTAGAAGTGCGATACAAGGACGTGACTAATATAAGAGGCAGAATTGCTGCAGGTATGGCCATTGGGGGAGTTTAGCTGTGTCGGTATTTATATTACTAAACACGTTATATAGAGAGATTTTCATGGTTATTTCACAGTTATTAATTGTGAAGGCTTCAAGTCTTTTTTTTTCAAGGCGCTGTTTCCATAGCTTTTTCCAAGCTACAGGCAAGTATACACACTCTCGTGAGAATATCATTCTCGCTTTCGTTAGTTCGTGGATGGAGATTAAATAAGGTTGCAATCTTCGTGTTAGAAGTATGAATGGCAGGGAGATCGATTCCTTTATCGGATTTCTGGAGACGTGGAAGTGCGAATACCATAAAGTGTTGTTTAGGCTGATGTTGATTGTGGCAGTGCTGCAGTAGTGGCAGGCTCGCAGCGGTTGCATCTGTCAGCTTACTCAAATGCAGTTTCCTACTATCCTGATTTTGGTATTTTCCACTATTAGCATGCTAATGCGACACTTGTTCTTCCGTTCTTGTTCGCGAACAAGCTCACTAACAACACAATGGATCTATCAGCTGATACAAAGGAACATGGCGAACATGAATCGAGATTTATAGAAGAGCAGGCTCTCGAGGCGAATCCAAATATCGCCACTACCTCGCAGTCAGATACAGAAAGCGGACGGGCGGAAGGGAAAGAAAATGAGGAGGAAAGGGATATTGATGTCGAAGACTCAGATACCGACTCTGATGAAGATTTTAGTTTCCTTATAAAGAAATTAGTCAAAAGTGTGGGTACAGAAATTTTTGAACAGGTCAACAAGATCGACTCATCAATCTGTCCACCGTGCATCAACCTTATCTGCGCATTATCGGACAATTTGGTACCGATTAGAAAGCCAGGCAAGCTGTCCATGTCATCGCTTCTTCACCATAAGACAATGTTTGGCCTGGTGAAATGTAGCTCAACGTGCCGCATGTGCGGACTGATATTACACCTGTTGGACATTGGGAACTCCAAGCTCAATGTGCTGACGAAACCGCCCAGTCGAGCCGAGAAACAATTGATGTATATGCGAGGCAGAGATTGCGAAGCGTTTGAGAAAACCTTATGTAAATCCGATTATCCCTTATGGAGATCTCATCCCTGGTCTGTAATTGCACGGTCTGCTGCAAGTTATCTGGAGGGACTACAAGGCGGCTCGACTATCATCGATGAAGAGGCTAGGTTGGGGATCGATGTATCAGGAGATAGAGAGGATCTACTAACTACTTGGGCTGAAGAGTTGTATAATGACAATGATGCTATCCGGGATTCGAATGGGAAATCGGACCCCATGGTAGACCTATTGGACATTGCCATACGTTTGAAGGTGATGACTACATTGCAAAGATATACTTATACTATCAAGGAGATTCTTGGGTACGGAGAAAATCCCGTCGAATTACAATTCGAGCATCGAATAAACCCGAAGGAGAGATATCCAGCAAGAGTTTTCACTCCCAAAGGTACGCATTACACTCAACAACATGCACATGATTTGACTTTTCAAGTGGATTACTGTTCGAAGAAACATCTAGGTCGCCCTATACAGCATAACGCCAACTCCCAAGAAACTTTCAGTCTATTGAGAACTTGGTACATGAACTGCGTCTCTGATCATCCTGAGTGTAATTGGGCTGGAACTGTGGGAACGGAAGATCCAGTCCTGCCTTCAAGAGTCATAGATATTGGACCCACAGACGATTCTACTCCGAAGCTAATGGTATCGACAGGCAGAAGGGGGAAATGGGCAACATTAAGTCATCGATGGGGCGATGTTGATATTTTCAAGACTACTAAGCGTAATGTTGAGCAGTTAGAGTATAGCATCGACATCGATTCGCTTCCAGCGACCTTTCGAGACGCAATTTTTATCACCAGACAATTAGGTCTTCGATACCTTTGGATCGACTCTTTGTGCATCATCCAAGACTGTCCCGAAGATTGGCTCAAGGAAGCCGCAAGTATGCCGAACATATATCGCAACTCCTGCATTACCATTGCCGCAGCTGCTACCGCAAGCAGTGATGGAGGCATATTCGTCGATCGGGCGTGGACATCCAAGTCCAGACCTGCCAGACTGCCTATTCCACTGATAGATAAAAGCGGAGAGGAAGTTCACGGCGAAATATATCTCGACGTGCCATATGATATTGATATGAAGACGACAGAGACGAATTACCTTCAATCTCGAGCCTGGTGCTTCCAAGAATCACAACTCAGCCATCGACGTTTGACTTTCGATGCTCTTCAGATGTCATATACCTGCGTCAGGCACGGCGTAATGGAAAGCCGGGAGGTACCACCAGCTCTTGCTCGCGAGGAGAGGAACACATTCCTAGGACAATTTCAAAGCGGCAAAGATGCTCTCCCCGTCGATGACATGGCCGCGCTTCGGAACATGATTACCAGCTGGTACAATCTCATCTATGACTATACGCGCAAAGACCTGACTTTCTCCGACGACAAACTTGTTGCTATCGCAGGCATTGCGAGTATCATTGGAACCTGTATTCAGGACGAGTATTGTGCCGGGCTTTGGAGAAAAGATATGCCTCGAGCTCTCCTCTGGTCTCCTTACGAAGAAGAAACTCTTCCACTTCCACCACATAAAGCCGAATTACCTCCTTTTTATCGAGCTCCGTCATGGTCCTGGGCTTCGATAGACGGTCCGATATCTTGCTTTGTATGTAGAGAGAGACTTCCCAATCCGCCTATTGCCACTATTCTTGAAGTTGAGACAAGGTTACTTGGTCCTGATACTTATGGTCAAGTAAGTGATGGATTCTTGAAGATTAGGGCGCCGGTTAAGCATGCAGTTGTTGGTCAAGTCTCGACCTTCTGGCCTTACCAACAGCTGCTAGGGCTGGATGGAGGACAAACGGATGACATTGTTCATGCTGTGTTTGATACGATCGAGTTTGACCAGGGAATTGATATGTGGTGTCTGCAGATTACGGCTGTTTATGGTTTGATTTTAGTGAAGACGGAAGAGCAGAAGAACTACGAACATGGGTACAAGGGGGCAAATGTTGATGAAAAACATGAGATTTACTCGAGGGTTGGGATCTTTCATTTGAAATCTTTGGACCCTTTGCGGCAACCTTGGTTTGTGCCGGAAGATATTAAGGAATTATTCATAATTTGATTATATTTATTTGTCGTCTGGCTTAAAAGTCTCGGAGGAATTTGACTCGGCGTATAACTCGGAAAGATCTTGTTGTTAAAACGACAACGAACGTGTTAGCTGTAATTCATCAAACTATGACCTATTCAAGCCAAAATATTATTATCAATATCAAAACCATAGATAGATACAGTATTTATATTTATTATTTTGTTGGGGTTGAACCCTAGAGGCATGAAAATGCAGCTAAGTTGCTAAGTAGTATCTTCAAAATCTGGTTGACAATCCTATCACTGAAATCTCCACAACGTTTAATCAAATACTGTACCATCTTTAATTCCAGGCCAGCAAATATTTTCTAGAATACCTCAACCACATTCCCTACACAGTATACCTGAACCACGGAGCGCCGTCTGCTGAATCCATCTGCTCACGTTTCTCATCATCCGAGTACTCCGTCCCATTCTCTTGCTCGAGTCTGTCACGACGAGCGTTTTCGAGACGTAGAAATGTGGTCATGAATAGTGTAAGAAAAAATGCCATGCCGATGATAGCAATAAGAAGTGAGTGTCCCTTAATAAATCTGTTTGAAATTTTAGGATCGGATTCTGTGGTCGAGATTTCTCTGGGGATCTATATGTACCTGGGGCTATCACGCGTCAAATAGACATAAGAAGCAATGATACCTCCACAATTGCCTCCCATGACTTGCATCGCGATTCCTGTTCCTCGCTTCAAACTTCCTCCTATATTGTTACCGTTCCAGGCAAGGCCAAGGGGGATTTGTGGGTAGATTCCTAGAGGTGTTAGAGAAACAAGATCTCATGAGATGTTCAAAAGATTTTACCAATAGCCGCAAGCACAGTTCCCGTGTACTGCACGTGAGGTCTCCCCGTGCTAGCAAGCAAAGCGAATCCTGTGATGGCGACAAGCTGAAAGCCCAGCATGAATACGCCTCTCTGCTTAACACAATCTGCTAACCAACTGGCAGCGATGGTAAAAAAGCATGCGACCACATATGGCGGCACACTCATTAGTTGGGCCTCGTTTGCGGTGTACCCCATATGCTTGATGATAGTCGGCAGAAATAAAGAGAATGAGTAAATGGGGCAGAATCCAGCCATGCATATGAGCATATGAATATATATTTTCCAATCTTTTATTGCCTGGAAGACGAATTTGTATGCAAAATGGTTGGATAGGTTGCCATGATCAGCAGCAATGCGTCGTTCAACTTCCACTCGCTCCTCTGTATTGAGAAATTTGGCACTATGTATTGTCAGATATTTATCTCTAATCAAATTCAAAAACTGACGTAGCTGGGTAGTCATTGATGACCCAGTAAGCTGTGAAGGAAACCACAATACTTAGCAGCCCCTCTAAGATAAAGATCCACGCCCATGCCGCAATCCCACCCACTCCATCCATCTCCGAGATCCCTCGGGCCAGAATGCCACCGAAGGCACCAGCAAGTGTTGCTGCCGAGAAGAAAAGCGCCATTCGGAATCCGCATTCGTGTCTTGGGTACCAAGAAGTGATATAGTAGTTGACCCCGGGGAATAACCCTCCTTCAAATATCCCAAGGAAAACCCTTGTGGCCATAAGACCTGAATAATCCTTAACGAAGCCTTGACAGATCATAGCAATAGACCAGAAAACCATGATAAAGGCGAGCCAAAAACTTGGCCGTAGACGTTTCATCATGATGTTGCTTGGAATCTCCGCCGCGATGTAGAATGGGAAGAGAATGGCGAGGCAGTCATTGTACTGTAGACCATAAAGGTGGAGATCCTTCTCTAGATTGTCTAGTCTAGCATTTCCGATATTGGTTCGGTCTAAAAAGCAGAGTCTAATTTCATATTAGGCCTTGGGAAGAGTCGGCTTATTGAGGATACTGTACAGGTAGATCAAGGATAGAAAAGGGATCAAGTGCCAGTCGATCTTTCGCACAAGCTTCCTTGTAGCCTGGGCATCAAATCCTTGAGCTTCAACAATCTCAACAAAGCTCGAGACTGATTTCTCAACGCTACTAGAGGGAGATTTCTCTTCAGGAGTGATATCGGCTTGTGAAGCCATTATAGTAGAGAGCTAGATTATATTGTAAGAAGACAACGTCCAACACTGTCAGGAAACTAGAAAAGAGATAAGCATTATATCTACGGCTCTGGCTTTGTGGCTGCCCATGGGGATCTCAGCTCCGATGTCTTATTTGCGCCAAGGATGACTTGCATAGAGTCTACCGTGTGCTTACTCTTCGGACCCTGCCGTACCACATCGGGTAAATACAAAGTAACCCTTTCGGATCATTGTGTTTCGTGACATGGATACTTGAGTGGATCTTACAATGATTCCAGATGCATCTTGGCGAAGATAGAGTTCAAATATTGGTTTAAGGAGTCAGGACCGTTTGGATTGGACGTTGACAAGGATTTGACGGGCTAAAGCATGCAATATTTGGTCTCGGATATTGTTTTCATGACCATTCACTATGCATCTGCTTTTCGGAAATCCGTCCACGTACAATTGCAGCGGTCTGATCATCTCTGAAAAGTGATATATCGGATAATGACTACCGGAGTCAAGATGTGGATGGAGTCATTATTTTAGAAGTCTGAAGTACACATCTAAGTGACCTAGCTGATACCACTGTACCACGAGGTCCGCTTGTACGATTTTTGTAGACGGCGAAACCCCTTGATGGCATGGGTCCGAAATAAGCGAAATGCACTCCCTGAATCTTCTATATTCCTCTTGTAAATCACATGCTGATTCAGTGTGTTCGGATGAATCTTTACATGAGAGTATGCGAGAGTGCTGGCGGCTACATGGCTACGTATAGTTTGGCTATGATTATATCATGATACAGTCATCACAGTACATCACCTGGCTATCATTTCAACTCTGTTTTAGGCGAGCTAGAATCGCATATCTCACCCAGGACTTCCTCTCCTTATTTTGGATTTCTTTCGGACACTGTCGAGACAATAATTATAAATTGAGATCGAATGACAGATTCTTGGTTGTTCGTAGATTTGTGTCGAGGAATGGTCGTACAGTACGCCATGTCACCATGCATAGGGCTCGGTAGTCTGCGTATTAAACGAGCACCGAGTCAAATGAGCCGCGCTTCATTTGTTTTTGTATCTAAGAAATGGGCTATGAGGCCAGATACTTGCGGCATTCAAATGGAATCACAGGAGGACTATATTAATATCTCTTCTTAATTGTTCCTCCCCCAAAAGTAGATTACATTTCCGCTCATGAGAATGAGTGGGTTTTGGGGGTTACAAGGTCCAGGTCAAACTTGATCGTCAGCGTCAACTAAAAACCTTATCTAATAGTTATATAATGATAGAACTAGATTACTGTAATAAACTTCAAGCATAGGCACGAGTCACATTTCCGCCATTTCCTCCCGGTTGATACTCGACAGGGACAACAGGCCAGGCATCGTAGCCATCCAGGATTGCAACGCTAGGATCACATGTCAGTGGAAGTTTGGACACCGAAGTACAATATTTTTACCTCATACCACCGGTCATATGAGGGTTTATATGGCAATGTAGCAAGAATGGCTAGAAAGTGTCAGTCCTGAGATATATTACGCGAACAGTGTTACAAGAGCGACTTACACCTGGATTCTCAACTTTGTATCGAATGACCATCCACGTAGATTCCGATTGAATTGGAAGAGTATAGAAACCATCTCTATATGGCGGATTCTCGAGGTTGAAATTTTGGGGTATATGCGCCACTGCATCAGCAGTATCAGTATAGTTGAACTCGCCCGAGCCATAGCCCTACAGAAGCATTAGTCCTCAACTTTCAGTGTGAAAGAGTGTATGGGTACATGCAATGATGAATGCTTTGTTGGAGTGCTTGTGAATTGGATGACGCGGTTGGAGTCCTCCTGACGCTGTCACAATGAAGATCAAATCTACCCAGGTATTATTCTTGGTGGTAACAGTTAGTCCAGTCCCGTTAAGTCCGTTAGGATCATATAGCAATGGGTTGATGTCTTCGTAAGATTGGTGGAAGGCTTGATTCTCATTCAGAGACCATCCCCAGGCAGGTCCCGTGCGGTTCGACAGAAGCTTGATTGTCTGATTGACAATCGGCGCTGGCTTGATCGCTGGGAAGGGAGCAACTGTTTTGTCATCTAAGAATCTGACGTTGGCAGTGGTGTTTTGCCCCCCGTAGTCAATTACTGCGTTGGGAGTATTGTAGCCATGGCTTCCTTTGTATGACAAAGTAGCTGAAGCGAAAACCTTCTGGTTGAGACCGCCACCTGCAACGCGGATGGTGTAATCCTGGGCTGGTTTGTCAAGCTTAACCATGACTGAGTGTCGGCTGCCATGGGAGAAGGCCATCGCCTACAGAATTTGGTCAGCAAAATTTCCAGGCACGCAGGGTTGGCTACGAACATCTACTAGCTGCGGCTGAACGTAACGGCCATCGATAGCATACACCCAGAGTGGATGGTCATCAATTGAGACTAGGTGAATCAGCAATTAGTATCTTTTGAGTTCTCAGGAGAACTTACCAACCATCTCTTGGAGACTAGCAGTGCTGATGAAGTTCAAGCTTGCCCAGCCTTTGGCGGGGTTCACTTTGATGGTAGAATTTGCAGCATTGGTTGCGTTGCAACCTTCGAACATTCCTGGGAGAACAGCGTCCAAGTTTTTAGGCTGAGTGGTCTGTGAAAAAGTGTTGCTCAGAGGGATACATCCTTTATCGGTCAAGTTTTGTCCCTGGAGTATAGGTAGCGCTGGCGGTGGAATGAGGGTCATGAGGAAAGGCACGCCCGGGCACTTGACATTCCCTTTCCCGTTAATTAAGATGGAGTCTCCGCATCTAAGAAATCTCAGCTTATTCACCGATGAATGACAATGTCTAATAACTTACATTTGATCGATGTTGGCTGCTTGGCTGACAGTATGAAGTTCTTCACTAGTAAAATGGCTCCAGTCTGAAAGGAGGACCGGTTTTGCATCTAGCATGGCTTTGTGCAGCTGATCAAGATCTTGGGTATGATTAGAAATAAACTTGAAAGGTGTAGGCGTGTCATCTTTAGGTCTAAAAACGTCAGTTTGTTTCTTTTACATCAGGATGGTGATAGCTTACTTGATTTCAATTGCACCATAAAGCCCATCTTCGAGTTGGCCCCTATAGTGAGCATGGTACCAGTAGGTACCGTAGGTTGTAGCAGTCCACTTGTAGATGAAAGTTGTGCCCGGTGAGATACCTCTCTGGGTCAAACCTGGCACACCATCTATTGTCTAGGTTAGCTAGTAATTAAGATCAGAAAATCTGTTTTCATACCAGACCATGGAGTGTTCAGTTGCCTATGTTTCATCAGCAATCGACATAGTCGACTTAAGAGATCCGGAAACTTACTCTATGCCATGGAAATGTATCGTTGTTAGAAAAGGAAGTTGGTTATGTACAACGAACTCAGCTATGTTAGCAAGTGACTAAGAACCGGGTCATCGACCTTACTTCGACATTGTCACCTTCCTGGATGTTCAATGTTGGTCCAGGATACTGGCCATTTGTGAATATCATTTCCCTTTCAAACCCATCAGGGGCACCTTTTCCCCATGTCAATGTGATGGGGAATATGACAGTCTTCTGACAATGTTCACCCTGAGGGGGGCTGTCATAAGGGACGGAGACATGAGGAATCCGATGAGCATTGCTCTCGTAGCTTCCTAGGGCAAAGGGGACTATATTAAATGCCAGAAGACCAAGAGAGAAGAAATTACTTTTCATTTTGGATCGCAGAGACGTAGTTGGTGAAGTGGCAATTGTGGTGAGCAAGAAAGAGAGAAAAGCAGGCTTTCATATGAGAAGTCTGCTACTCATAAGCAACAGCTATTTCTCGCAAACAATTAAACTTGACTCCTGACCTGAGCATCGGATTGATCTCAATCATATAACCTACGGGCCTGGTCTTCACGTAAGACTGACATTTTCGCAAAATGGCGCACGGATGCTCACCAATACGCAGAGAGGGAAAACGCAGCTTAGAACAAGAAATGAGACAAGAAACTGCGCTTCTCAGCTCCAAGACTTGATGCTCGTAAAATGGAACTGCACTCGCGGTCATTCCTACGATTTCTAGGGATAGCCTCCACTCACAGACATATCTGACGTTACCATAGCGCCGGTCACATCCACATCCTTCGTAAATCCTTTAGCGAGTGGCTTAGGGGAAGGATTACCGTAAGCGGCTCAGCCCCTAAATCTCGCTAAGGCTGCAGTCCAAGAACTGTCCACGCAATGAATTTCACGTGTGACCAAGCTATTGTTTTCTTTCCCCTTTCAGTCCTAGAAGCGCCTCTAGCGATGAGCGGCCGCTGTTGTCTTATGGATTTGCCTCTCACTCCTAGATCCATAAGCGAACTCTTCTTTATGGAGATTGTTCAGACGAATCAGCTATTGCTGGCCACGATTTACCTGATCGAACTTCATTAGAATCATTGTAGACTTTTCGATGTTTCTAGGCATCAAGTTTCGGTGTCATCAACTTGACTTCGTTGGCGATCGGTATAGATTGTCACTTGATAATCCAGAAAAGTAAGAAGGCTTAGAAGAGGGAACTTGGCACTCATAATAGGCTCCGATGGAGTGGCGTCGCATGCTTCGAGCGAGAATCAAGTTTATTAGCAATTACTGATTTCAGAACACAGACCAATGTGACAAGTGTACTGGCAAATGATCCTACTGATACAGTATATGTTACTTAAACGACGCCCAGCTTCCCATTGGTTAAATTAGATTCGAATGGAGAGGTTCGCAATATTTCGACGGAAATAACCAGTCTGAGTTTTCAATGGTCACATAAGACATATAAGATTCCTCTATATTGATGATACTGTTTTCTCAATAGCTGACGATACGTATGCCGATGTCCGACCTCCAGGTCACAATGTTAACGCCTAAGAAGCTAAGGAGATTCTACTGCCATCGGTCTTTTCCTCCTCACACTCGACTCACTCTCCACCACCCTCCTAGCAGGCCATCTCAACTCACCCCCAGATTCAACCGTAACATCAACCTTATATACAGCCTCTCCCATCTCGATCCCAATCTTCACCGAAGCCGAAACGGAGCGTCCGCTGAGCAGCCACCTCGAGATCCGATCTGCTCTTGGCCTGACTACTAAACGAGCTACGTCCGGGAACTCTGCGGTTGCGAGGTGCTGAGCTTCGTTGAGAGGTATCATGATATCAACCCAGAGATGGCCTTCATGCATTCCAAGCACGAGAGCAAAGACGCTGAAATCCTCGTTGGTGAAGAATAATTCCGCGACCTCGCTCCCTTGCACGACGCTTCTTACGAGCGGTGAGTCGAGATCATCTTGTTTCCAGCAGCATTCAGTATTTTGATTCGAGCGCTGTGAAGCAGAAAACCCGCATTCGAGAAGTGAAAGTGTCGGGACGACTATTTTCAAAGGGCGCTGTTTGACCATTCCCACTTTTGGTGAGGTAGTCGGCTGCTGTTGGAAGAAGATAGTTGTTCTGTTACCCAACATAGATTTCTTCGGTCTATAGCTGAACATCGAGTTCAGCCTTCTACCATTCCACCCGTGGGTCTTGGTTACACCTTCTTGCTGATGCTCCAGCCCAGACTTGACAATTTGGAGCGTGATGAAAGATTTCTTGCTACCTTCTCTGGTACAATTAAGTGGCGCTAGATAATGCTCCTGAGATTCAGCATCTGGCTCTGGTAAAAGAAGCAATTCCATCCTAAGACCTTTGTTAGTCATCGTATGTGGTGGTCTCGCGGGGTCAAAAATTGCTCGCCGCACTTCCCCGGACTGCCTGAAGAAGGATGGAGAGTCGGCTAGCAGCCCACCACCACCAAGATAATGGCTCCAGGCAAATATTGACTCATCGTCTGTCTGACTGATTATTTCCTGCTGGAGGCGATGAAATGCTCTAGGGCCGCCTTCCCCATACAAGATTGGCATGTTAACATGAAATAAACCCATCAAACAATACGCCTGGTCTTCGGGTCTCGTCGTCTCACGGTTAGCAGCCCAAGACATTTTCTGCGCTACGCAAGCATCTTCAAAGTAGAATAAATGGGTAATGCCCGTAATTGCCGTGATCAGGTCTTCCAAGCTTGATTTGGTGCCGATTTCAACCCAGTCGTGGGCATAAAACTCGACTCGACGCGGTGCCAGAAGCTCTTGTAACGTCCAGCCTCGGAGAAACCATTTACTCTGCCGGAACGAGGACCCGAGCGTAAAATGATCCTCATCGGCGGACGGGACTTCGGATAGATAGACATAACAAACTTGTGCACATCTATACCACGAAAACATAGAGTTTATGGCTTCGGAGAGCTCGGAGCTGCTGTCTTTATCGATGCAGCAGGAATCGATCCACTGGAGTGTAATTAGCCCACGGCCTCCATATTCACCGAAAGGATTGATTTCGGATTTAATTTTTCAAACACAGATCCAATGCAGATCAAATAGACTTACGATAAATTCCCACCCATCCCTCGCAGCTTGAGAGCAACATCCTGTGATCTTCCTCCACCCCACCCTATCCGACCCCTTTCCACTCTGAAGATCTTGAAACGTCACCTCAGAGTCCTCCCATCGATGAGAAAGTATGGCGTAAAAAGGGACATCACTCCCTGCGAACTCATGAAGAAGTAAAGTTGAAGTGTTGACTAGACGCATCATCTACACTTTCCCGCTTAATCTAAGGGGAACCGAAAAAAGGGGCTCGACTTCAAAGCCAAAAGAAAAGAAGTCGCAAAAGCGTGGGAAGAAAGAAGGGAAATGAAGTATATGGAGAGAATCAGAATCGAAGAATGAATTAGAGAGAGTTTGGGGAAAGGAGTTTCAGTTTATCCTGGGGGATGTGGAGCTACCTAGCTGCGAACTGCAGGAAGTGAGTTGACGTGTCTGAACAGTGGGACGGGGACATAAGCGAGAAGCCCCCTATTGGCGGTGTGTGTCGCCACAGTGATTGCAGTGCATGATGACTTACTAAAGTTGGACGGGAAGGTAGAAACCGGGTTATAGTTATTCGATAATATCCTGGTATTCGGCTCCTTTTCTAAAGTACTAGAGTTCTTCCCGACTGTTTGGATGATCTGGCGGGGAGCAGATGTGGAGGACAGTGAACTGTAAAACAGTAACACGTGACGAAAAGAACACTTCTTCCCAATCTCTTCTTGAGTGACTGCAGTTGATGAAAGAAAGGAAAAGTAGCAAGAGAATACTCTGAAGTATTCCCGTAATTTGCATGGTATTAGTAGCCTGAAAACGTATGTACGAAACAGTTCCGAGAAACAACAACGATGACCGAGAAGCATAAAAGTAAATTATTCAGCATAACCAAAGAATAGAATTGCGCACCACTGACTCCTGTGATCCATCCTCTCGCACATGAATTGACCAGCTCAAGAACTCGCTGTCCAGTAAACACCCCGAGTGTGATCACGCCTACCACCACAATCCCATAAGCTATATGCCGAGCTCATCAAGAAATTCCCATATTACGTACTGCAACATTCCTCAATTTACTTCTGCCTTCAAACCAGATAACTCATTATTCACTCAGATGTCCACATACATGTATCCATTCATTTATTAGTGAAATTTATAAATAGAGCACTCATACTCATCCTATATCCGACGGCCTATCGAGGTACATCTAATGTGTCCAGTAGTTACAGTCTTACAGAACACCGCCTGCAGTATAGATTTCGTTGACTTTATATACTTGACTTTATACTTGTGTTACTTGACAAGTTGACAGTTATTGATATCCGATGATGGCATAGCTATAAGAGCTGTAAATGCGTGGTTAGTGGCAGTTATGCTGAATTATGACCGCTTTTGCAATTCCAATATATATTCGAAAAGTCGGGAGCCTGTCGTGAGTTGAAGAAGACTTCAGTTGAGGATTAGAGGGCAATGTTAAATTTGAATTTGGAAACACTGAGAGTGGGCATTCAACAGCGAATGCCTACAAAATGCCAGGCTTCTTGAAATCCTTAAATAATCTTGATATATACCTGCTCGAAAACGAAGGGACTGTATGTTATGCATAATTTTGGCAGCCTTTCACGTGACCATCCCTAGAAGCCGGATTTTCGGCAGTTTTTAATCAGTCCCTAGAAAGAAACCCCGTTGAGAAGAAATCATTCATTCTATCGAGATTATACAGAAGATGCATTGTCACTTAAATCCAATCGAAACTCCACCCTAAGCAACTCAGATATTATCCAAAGATGTTTCTACTCGGAGCGTTGGATCATCGGCGGACTGCGCATGCCTTCTGGGAATCTCGTAGTCAAATTATCGGTGGAAACAGTCGTCAAGTTCGGGCCAGGCGTCTTGATTGAAGAGGCTGACAACTAAAGAAGAGCATTCGAGCTTTTAGACGGCAGTATCATTCGCATTCCACGTATTATCAATTTCTTTACCTGGACTGACCGACTGACGGTGGTCGTACAACAGGATATCTAGTCATATACAACCCTACTTAACCCTAACCTCTCAACTATACAATGCCGACGCCCTAGCCCATTACAGACAGGTATATCACGTGGCTTACTTTGGGAGGAAAATAGGAAGCCAAACTTCGAGACCGTCAAGCAAATGGAGCACTAGTTGAATCTTAGGTTACCGGGTGTTAGGTCCAAACTTGCTCATTGAAAGGTATTCTTCATTCTTATGCCATATGGATCTTGCTCCACGAAATATCATCTGATTGAAGGACGGCTCTGTCTGTCTGCTAGACTGTGCTCCCGGCTTCAGCTGGGTTTTATCCAAATTTCTTCGAAATGTGCCTGCTAAAGATTATGGAAGGCATTTATGGGGGCTACGAGACGGCTTGAAGGGGCCGATTGAAAAACTCAACGAACGACGAGGAGGCTCAAATGTTGCTTTTGGAGCAGTCGTTTTATAATTGTATCCGTTTCTACTTTAATTTGTAAGTTTCGTTCGCTTCATGAACTTAGCTTAAGCTACAGCCGTTCAAGCTTGAGTGTGGTGCTACTTCCTCGGGAAGCAATTGATTTCTCGAAGGAGCTTGTAGGAGGAGTAGTGTTTTAGTAGGTTATTGCCGGTGGTTAGGGTTGGGGAAATTCCAGAGGTTGATGAGCTGGCTCTGTGCATTCACTCCGGGTAGACTAGCAGTCTGGCATCGTGGAAGGTTCTACAGTAGGGCGATTGAGGAATTCTTGAATTCTTGACATTAATTTCGGAGTTTTTCCTTTCAGCTGTTTAATTGAATTTGTTTGTCAGCAGATGGATGATTGAATCTGATTAATACACATAGATAAAATTGTCTTCTCCAATATGCTAATCTGGAGGGGAAGCTTACGATTCTGACGAATTATTAACAGGCTATATACCTCCGGGTCGTCAACGGAAGATATCGGGGGTGAGGAAGGAAGACAGAGACGAAGCTAAGATATTCGTACAGAATCCCAGTGTTTATGAAGGTCAAGAGCCTCCCCTTCTATTTTAGCAGAGCGACAGGAAAGTAGGGACCTCAGCATTTCCCATCTGCTCCACGATGAGTCAACGCGTCTCCATTTTCGTCGCGTCTCACCCTACCATTTCGCACGCGAGGTCTATTCTGCGGAGACCCCCGGACGCGGTCCCGGTCGCGTAAGCCGCTTCCGGTAAGGAAGTAAACAAACGACAGTGCAGACCATGTTTACTTTGGTTTCCTGTCGTGGCCTGGCAAGGAACTGGCAACACTCAACGTGCTTCTGTAACCCTCCTCTCTTTATTTACTTTCCTCTCTTCCAAAGCTCAGCATTTTCAACCTTCAACCTCATCTTTCCCAACGAGTGTTAGGAATCACTTGTTTGTGTTGTTCCGATTGTCAACAAACCCCTTACCCCGCCATACATATAGACACAACACAACAATGGCCGATTTCGACAACGACACGACAATTGTCGTCGACGACGAATTACCGCTTGCCCTCCGCCGCAAACGTCGCAGCAGCGTGGGTCTGAATAATAATGGCCATTATTCACGAAGCAATTCGCAATCCGCACCCACGATCTCCAATGCCCACGGCATCACAACGCCACCCGCAACGCCCAAACGGAGCTCGAAGAAAAAAGTCCGCTTTTCCGACCCCGGCCCAGCAATCGAGTGTGACTACGCATCCTCCGGCCTCACACCCTTCATTCGCCGGACCACACTCTCATCTACACCTCACTCGAAATCTAAATCCGCACGTCGCCGATCCACGCCCGCGAAGCTGTGGAATCGAGCTAGATACGATGTCTCGCCCGCATCCGGCACACTGCAATTTGCGCCGCTGCGTCAAGTGCTGGATGGGAGGGTCAAGAGGAGAATTAGACGCAATGGTCTCAGCGAAGAGGTCAATATCATCGAGTGGGATAAACGGGTTGAGGCCAAGGGGAGACGATCCGAGGTTGAGAAATTGAAGGCAGAGCTGGCGCGGAAAGATCTGGAAGTGCAGAGTATGCGCGACGACGCGGACATTGCGTCTCAGCTCGAGGGAGAATCGGGGGGCTCTCTCGCCACCAATACAACGCTCAGTACCAAAGTGTTGGAGCTTGAGCAGGAGATCAGGTTTCTCAAGGAGGAGCTGTGTCGGAGAGAGCAGGACGGAGATACGATTGTGGAGGGTGAGGAGGCGGATTGGACGCTGGCGGCGAGGGATCCGTATGATTTCGAGGATGGCCATGATGATAATGATGATGATGATGAAATGATGATCACGAATTATGATGAGGATTTTCAGGATATGACGGGATATGATGAGATGATTACCACACCGACGCGCCTCAATACATCGTTCCCATCGCCGCCGTCAACGATGCCGAACACACCCTCTAAATCCATCTGCTCCATGAATGCGGGAATTCAAGCCGCGCTTCCGATTCCCGATCCGGAGAAGGAAATCCTGAGATCACAACTCCAGTCGCTGCAGGCCGAGATAGCAAAGCTCACTTCCTCGGTAGCATTTACCGAAGACCACCATGAGCGCCTCATTGAGAAACTCTCCTCCTTCATCCCGACGGACGAATCCCACGACCACACGAGCCTCGACTCGGCGCTCGATAGCGTCCTTACATCCCTCGCGCTCTCGCAATCCCACGCCTTAGAGCACAGCACCGCTTTCGCCGCTCTCACTTCTGAGATCACAGGTCTCGGCTTCCCAGCCTCGAGTCCCGACGCAGCGCTCGAGATCATCTCCAAGCAGTTCCGACAAGCCCGGCTCGATCTCGAGTATCTGATGCCCGGTGAGGTAGCAGAGGGTTTCGAGAATAAGCGATTGTTGGGGTTGCTGGTGGGTCGAGTGAGGGTGCTGGTAGGACAGGTGAAGGAGAGGGATGAGAGTATTGATCAGTACCACGAGCAGGAAGTCTTGCTGAGACAGCAGCTGAATGCCAGGGTTAGCGTCACGGATGGACTGAAAAGTGATCTCGTGCTCGCGAATTCCGTTTCAGAAGATTTAAGGGAGGAGGTTAAAGAGAAGGACGTCGACAACGAGCGCTTGCGTGCTGCGTTGGAAGGTTACAGGAATGAGGTTTCGGGATTGGAAAAGCTAATTGAGCGCATCGAGATGGAGAATCGTATGGACGATGAGGGGCTACGCAGCGAGATAGACGAGTTTCAGCGACGACTCGAAAACGAGATCTCACAGCACGATGTCACGAAAGCAGTTAGTGATGGCAATGAGTTGATCCTCGCCGAGCTCGAGAAGAGACTCACCGCCGCCCTCGAAGCAGCAGCCGATGTCAAAGCGCAGCTGTCTGCCTTGTCATCTACGCATACGACAACAGCTGAAGAGCGCGATGCAGCGCTCGCACAACTCGCTGCCGTTTCGTCGTCCAGCGTCATATCGTCCAATGATAAAGACGCAGTGATCGAAGAGCTCAAATCAAAGCTTCAAGATCGCGAGGTAGCGCATGGATCAGCGCTCGCGCTTCGTGATGCGCGTGTTGCTGAACTACGAGGGGAGATTGATCGTGTTAATGAGGCGTTGAAGACGGCGCATATCACTATTCTCGGGTTGCGGAGGGAGAATGGGGAGTTGGTGGAGAAGGTTGAGAGAGGGCAGTTTGTTGTTAGGGATATGTTGAGGCATGTTGGTAGGGCCGAGGAAATGGGGAGGGGGTTTGTTGATCATGAGGAAGCTCTTGGTAGAGGTGTTAGCAGGGATAGTGAGGGAATGGGGTCGAAGACACCGCGGGCTCAGAGCGAGGGTCCTCTTGCGGTGAGGATAGGAGGCATCTTTGATGGTACGGCGGCGAGGAGGAGTAGTGGTGGGGTGGACAAGAGCGAGAAGAGGAAGAGGAGGAGGTATGATAGTGGGCTTGGATTTCTTGAGGAAGAGGCCGAGGTGGAGATGAGTGTTGAAAATTAGGAGTTGGTCGCTGTTTACTCCTCTTTGTTCTTGTATATCCGCAGAGGAGTCCGGTGTATGATCGGAGTTTATTCAGGGTTCTAATTTACATCTATCTCGAAACCTCATAATATGGTTGAATGATCCATATGTTTTTGTTCTCATTAACTGCTACCATCTCTCGAATCTGATGTCTTGCCAGTGACTGACGACAGGCTACGTGCGAAGTCATCACAGCTCACTACCGATCACACTGAGCGAGCATTCTAATCGACGTGAGATATCCCACGATATCAAGACTTCATTCACATCCATTGAGAGAAGAATACAAATTATACAAGCGCAAGATCTCTTCGACCTGAAGAAACTTAGACAAACATATCATCATCAGAACAGTCCTTCCCCGGACCTTTTTGTATAAGGGCGAGTATACTCCGGCCATTTCAAAGCTAAGTTCCAGTATATTCTACACTGGATCTCATGAGAAAATCGTCGGTCATCTATTCCTTGAAATACATTGTTCAAGTCTATTTACCTGATGTCAGATATCACAAATCATGCAATGCAAGAAGGAAGAACTGATGCAACGCGTGACTTCTGCAATCATGAGAGAAAACTCGAGTACATGTCTTAATCAAAACATGTAATGACATTACTATGTTAATCCTACTTTGGCATGTATCTTAACAAATCTACGAGATAGACTAGCCATCTTCAGTAACTCCTAAGTCTTTGGTGGGTCTATCCTTATCCACTCCACGATCCAAAGTGGCAGGTCGCAAACCGGTAAAACCTCGGCAATGCCCACGCCCTTGAATAAACAACTCAAACTCCTTCATGTCACGCCCTTCGATCATCACCGCAGGGCTGAGAAAAGAAAGATGGAAAAAAACAAGTCAATATCGGAGGATATATGATCCCAACATACCTCGGAAAATTAGGCGAGGATATTAATATCAAATCTTTGCACCACATCATCTTCTCAAATATTTATAAATCAAATTAAAATATGATGGCATCCACCAAACCCCAAGTCCAACTCATCCCCTGGGACTTCGCTTCCCCAGAGCACATCGAACGACTATATCAACAACGTCTCGCTTGCGGCTGGGACTACGAAATGGTCGAAAGCTGGAAACTCAAGCAAGAAACCGGCAACATCAACATGCAATGGATCGTAAGTATTCACCCCCACTCCCCCTCTGCTCCCCCTTAAACACTTCAACTCACCATATATATCCACTCATTCATAGATCCTCTCCGAAAGTGAAATTTCAACCCCCCAAAAAATAACCAAACACACCACCACCTACCCAAAAGAAAGCACTCCCCTCCTCGACACCGCGCTCTCCTACGGCGGCAAACCACGCAGCGTGCCTCAACCCCAACGCTCCTTCATCCCCATCGGCCACATCTGTCTCGGCCTCGTGCCGGCCCTGTACGAAAATGCGGAATCCCCTGTCTTTGCGAAGGGATCCTCTTATTGGATCTCGACTTTCTATGTCTCGCGCGCTCTGCAGTTTAGCGGGTTGGGTAGAGCGGCGATGGATGCGGTGGAGTGTATTGCGACTGCGGAACCGTTGAATGCGAGGATGTTGGGGTTGAATGCTATTAGTAAGGTTGATGATGAGGGGGAGGTTAAGTATAAGGCGTTGAAGTTGCCGGTACCGCCTGTGAGTTTTTCTTTATTTTTTCATTTTTATTTCTCTCTCGTCT
Source organism: Ploettnerulaceae sp. D365 (assembly GCA_003988805.1). Lineage (NCBI taxonomy): Eukaryota > Fungi > Ascomycota > Leotiomycetes > Helotiales > Ploettnerulaceae > Ploettnerulaceae sp. D365. Next base: position 117,709 of record QYAL01000024.1, on the reverse strand, counting down.
TTTTCCTCTGTGTATATCTTTGGTTTTTGGGCGTTGGGCTGAGTGGAATGTGAGAGATGTGCTGATTTTCCTGGGATATATAGTTTTCGAATCAGGAATGGTATGAGAGGAGGGGGTATGAGGTGTACATGTCTGTTCCAAAGGCATTTTGCAAGTTGGATTCATTGGGTAAGGAGTGGTATTTCAATGCCGTGTGTCTGAAGAAGAACATTGTGTAGATGATAGGTCGAAAGGCGCCTGTGATCCAAGCACAAACAAATGCCAGGTTCTAAACCCGTTCTTGCATTGTGTTCGGGGGAGGAACGTTGGTAATCCCAGATTTGGAGGGTCGACTCGGTCGAGGTTCCCGGATGCTACATCCGGGTCGAGGCTTTTGTGGATGGATGGGTATTGTTGTACTCGCTAGTTGTAGTGAGGGCTTGCGGAGTAGACGGGGACATTGTATAAGTGTGCGAGCTGAAGACTTTCGGGACGTCAAAGTACTAAGGATATCCATATCGCCTCAACACTCTCGTCTATGGAAGTCATTCCGGCTTGGTGTCTAAGTTTAACTATTAGAAATAGAAAAGGTAGTAGTAGTGGTAGTGGTGTGTGATGTAGACAAGGGAATGAGAGTTTCTGTCTTTATGTATTAATTATTTTGCAACCTCTATTTTTGCCATTCAGCATGCAAGATGGACCTCAAAAAAGTCTTCTCATGATATTTGACAAAACATAACTTATAATGATGAATTGATTATCCTCAATATTCAAAATCCGGATATGTCGAATGTGAGAATAGTCTCACATATAGTGAAGAAACAGGAGTCGAGTGAAGGCGGTTAGGAGGGGTATCCCCATTCAAGCAACATGGATAGGGGGAGAATCGCTTAGCTTGGCGAAAAAGCCAACTTTGTTTTGTTTTCTTTTCTTTTGTTATTTACAAACACAAGTTTCCACTAGTACAATCTCAAAATAAACATCAGAGGAGCAGAGTCAAGTCAAGTCATCAAGATCCAAACCCCAATCTGCACACCAGGTCCTCTACCACTCCCCTATTGCTGACACCTCCCAATCCTACCCTACACCACATCACGTGCCAAGCCTCTCGGCGAACAAGAACCTAGAATCTCAGCTTCTCAGCCCTGTGTGAGCATGGACAGAAGCTCGAATCTTTCTCACCGCCACAACCACATCCACATCGTCATCGTGGCTGCGAATCATCAACAATGTGCACTTCACATCAGCACGGCTCCCTCAGCTCGATGACCCAAATGACTTGTGAGTCGTGATTGGGCAACATGCGCTGATGATTCGAATCCTTAGGGGGGTATGTATCCCCATGTCTCAGCATCCACTGCGGATGACCAGCAGACCCCCGAATTGGCGGGTGGGAACAAGGGAGGGTAGGCTGCATATGTACCTTCGTAACCGCTTTCTTTTTCTATATTAGACGCCATATTCCACGTCTAGTTTCTCTTGAAGGATATTCTCTTGACCTTTTTTTTTTCTTTCTTTTCCTTCTCCTTTAGCTACCGTGTTGGTACAAAGTATTGTCGTGTATACTATCTCAGCGAGCGCTGAGCCTTATTCCCTTTTCTTTACAACTGCTACAGTACGAATAGGATAGAATTTGCATTTTCATTTCTCCGATTCTCATCTCAGCCCTAGTACATTATTGTGAGAGCAACAATCCACAACAATGCCAACTTTAAAGCACACACGATTCTACGGTTCGCAAGTCGGGGGCAGCTCCACAACACCACACTCCTACACGGGGTCTCCGGGCAGACTGCTACAACATGATATCTTGTCAGCCTTCGAACTCATCTTCTACCTCCCGTTCATTATTTTCCCACTCACGCCTCTAAAATCCGGGCCATTATGCGAGTTATACCCCTCTCGTGCCAATCTGTACGACATGCTACTCCACGGAATCCTCCTCATCATGCAAATACCCTTTCTGTTGAGTGTGCCGTTCTGGCTAGTATTTCCAGTCTTGTGGGTAGTGCTTGGCGTGGCAGGGTTCGTGGTGGTAAATGAAAGCATCTGTTATCTGTTGAATGGGAAAGATTTGGAGGTGAGTAGCAATCTAAAGTTTGCGGAGGCGAAGAAGGAACATGAGCACGAGCAGTGGGTTTTCTTGAACGGTGTTGCCGTTGGGTTCGTCTACTCTCTTCCTCTGGGATGCCTCTCAGCTTCATGAAAACTACTAACACTTCTTAAGACGAAACTGGCTCCAAAGCAACGTTGACCGCCTTGCTCTCACATTCGGTCGTCCGGTGCTCGGTGTCCACAACAAGACCAACGGCATCCTCTTCGACGTCCTGCAATGCCTGATCCAACGCAACTTCACCTACGCAACCCAAGACGTACGCGACTGCTACCGCATCGTAAAATCAACCCTGTACAAACCTCATCTAACCAAAGTAATCTTCATCCTACACTCACAAGGCGGGATCGAAGGCGGCCTAATCATCGACTGGCTCCTTCAAGAACTCCCACAAGACCTCCTCGCTAAGCTAGAAGTCTACACTTTCGGAAATGCAGCGAACCACTTCAACAACCCGCATCTACATCTCCTAAGCCAACACGCCGCCCTCCGCCATCCAACCGTACCCGCAATCACCAAAACCACCACCTCAATCCACTACCACGACCCCATCACCGACCCTCTCCCCTCTCTTCCTGAAAAAAACCGAACCCCGACATCAAACAACACAGACATCCTAACAACCCTCCCACAAAAAACCCACACATCCAAAATCTCCCGCCAGGAATCCACATCGGGGAAAACCATTCGATACATCGAACACTACGCCCACACCTCGGACTTCGTCGCTCGCTGGGGCGTGCTACACTTCACATCCAACCTCTCCTTGGCAGCGACGTCCTCGTCGACCGCACCGCGGTTCATGGGTCGCGTGTTTGAGCGAGCGGGGATACAGGGCCATCAGATGAATATGCATTATCTCGATAACATGTTTCCTCTAAAACCCGCACCTCTGAATCATCTCTGCCCATCTTCCTCCTCTTCCTCACCGCCGCCACCAACACAATCTCATACCATCCTCTCCCGCATCCTCTCCCGTCTCCGTGTACAACACAATCCACAACCCCTAGGCGGCATCGGAAACTCAGGATTCCTCGGCTGTGACGAAGATCCAGGTGCGAACGAGTTCATGGATAGCGTGTTGGAGCTCGGTGGGAATGATTCCTCTTCCTCTTCTTCTTCTACTACTACTACTGTTGCTGCTACCGCCGAACGTGAGGGTCTGAAGATGAGTTATTTAGGTGCGCATGGTGAGGCATTTGATGATGATATTTATGGAGGAGAAAAGGAAGTGTGGCTTAGGGATATGAGTCCGATTTCTCCGGGGACGATGAAGAGGTTTGTGGTGGGGGTCGGGATGGTAGATGTAGATGTAGATATGGATGTGGATCTGAAGCGGCGGAAGAAGAAGAGGGGCGGGGATGGAATGGGTGAGAGGGAGGAGGAGAAAATGGTGTTTCGTGTGAGGGATTTGAGTCGTTTGTGGTTGTATGTTAATGGGAAGAGTCCGAAGGTTGATGAGACGGATGTGGGGATTGCGAGGATGGCAACTATCTGATTGTGTCTTCTGACTTCAAGCATGCCAAATACACCGATACCCAACACACCACTTTTTGCATGGGCTTTTTTTCTCTCGCCGTTTTGCTTTTATCTTCGGTACTGGGATGGGGCCGACGTATTGGCTAGCAGCCAAAAAGGGGTTGTTAGATATTATGTTCTGAGTATGTACACATACGGCGAATACTCGCTTAAGTCAATTTCTATTCTATGCAACACAGCACCATACAATGCAACGCTAAATGTTCCGAATATACTCCGCATCCATCCCTACTCCCACCCATCGGCCCATCCAACCATCTATCCATCCTACGCCTCGCTCTTCTCTCGTGTTGAAACTCGGGCCAGAGGTGGCCAACGCGCCTATAAAAGCCCATCCTTCTCCTTTGTACAAACAGGACACCCATCCCGAATCTTATCCCTCAACAACCTAGCATGCGTGACCTTCGCACCCACACTATGCACATTTCCTACCTTCCACTCGCCATTCTCATCCAAATCCACCTCTGGCGGCGTCATGGGTCGCTCCTCTCCAAAACTAAGCAGATGGCTCAGATGAAATACATGCCCGCATGCAAACCCCACCAACGTCTCCGTCTCGTGATCTGAAAACGGGTTCTGGCACCCGACGCAGTGCCCAGGCTGCGGTGGCGCAGGGGCAGGTGCGTTCTCGGTAAACTCGCGCGCTACCTCCGAGGCGGCAACTCCGTCAGTGTTAGTGGGGATGTCTGATGTTTCGAGATCGATGTGATCGTCTGGTTTGCGTATCACGTCGAATCTGACGCCCTTGCGTTGTCCAGAGCGTAAGGTTGTCTGCGCGAGGGCGACTTCGCCGCGGAGGACGCGGGCGACACCCGTGGAAATACTGTGCTGGATTTCGTACTCTTTGATCATGCGGGAGAGACCATCGCGGAGGCCTTCGATTTCTAGGCCTTCTGGGATACGGCGTACGAGTTTGATAGGATTTATGGCTGTCCCGACCTCTTCGAGGAGACCCCGGATAAAGCGCGGCTTGTCCATAGAGTAGTCGAGGAGGTCGTTCCAAAGCTCGACGTCATCTTGTGATTTCGCAAAAGATATGGCTTGGGAGACATCGCCGAGGCGGTCGATGATGAGAGTCAGGGCTCGTTTGGTTTGGCCGGTTTTGGAATACAGGTAGACCAGCTCGGGAATATAGTCTCGCTCTTTGCATTCATGTGTAGCCTAATTTTATTAGCATGGCATGGTAAACTCAAACAGGGATACTTACCTCCTCAAAGGTATAAAAGGTGGATGATTTGAGGAAGTCCATCAATAATTCTCGGTCGTATAAAGCAAATAGATGTACGGCAAGATCGGCCAGGTCATCGACCAATGCTTTGCTCTCCGTAACAAGACGTTCACGTGTCTCGCCATGGTGCTCTTCAATCCCATCACCTCTCCACAAAGAACTCACATAGAAGAATAGGTACAGAGTCATATTCTTCTCTTGAAGCTGGGTCACAACAGTCTGTGGGCTGACAAGACCATGCTGCGCCTCATCAACGAGTAGCGAGATAGCTTCTGATGTAAGTTCTCGTAGCTCTGCAACGGAAGCGCTGCGTTTCTGCTCCTTTGAAACACGAAGCATGATCAATCCAGAGATATCATCAGCGACCGCATCAACTAGGTGGTATTCCTTGATTAAGGCCATCGCAGTATCGGCATCCTGAAGTTGAATGTAGCATTTCAATGCCTCCCGCGGTCGTCCAGCTGCGACGTGGAGCTTACCTAAGCTCTCCATAACTATTCGCCAATCTCGTCCAGTTTCACCATCTTCGATACTATCTTCACGGACGTCCCGATATTTGAGCTGATTCTGGAGCACTGTCGTGATGCTCTTGATGTCGAAGAGATCAGAGGGCCACTGGTCAAGCAACTCCCGTACCCTTGGCCGGTTACGTGCCGCATAGTGACCCAGGATGACCTCGAAAATTTCCGATTTTAAAGGTGGCCGCAACTGTGTTGTTGGGATATAATTGGTTATCTCATCAAACTTGCCAGCACCGACGAAGATGTAGACGTATTCTTCCCACTGCTGAGCTGTGCCAAGCACCTTGCCGCACACTTTCCCGGCATTGACCCAGTCACCAGCCTTGATCAGTTGCTGAATCCACAGCTCACCAATGCGGCGTTTTTCTTTTTCGACCGATGAATTGATCAATCTACTCGCCGAGTCAACAGTAGATGCATCGTCGAAGAAGTCATCGCTACCTTGTTGGTCTCTATCGGGTGTCCCTGGGCCAATTTCGGCGAGCTTCTCTGGAGATGCAGAGATGACTTCAGGGTGCTCATCAACCAATTCCCAAGCTTCTTTGTTCTTCTCATGCTCCAGAAGCCAGGAAAGGTGATCCGAAAGATCCCTCTTTGTGGCAAGGATACAGTCGTATGGGCTATGAATGAAGATCTTCATTCCAGGCACAGCAATGTTGGGGTGGGCGGAGGGCGAGCGCTGGCCTGGCTTCCCTCTAGCACTGCTTGCAATGCTCTGCTTTGGGTCAGACCCTTTGCTACCATTACTATGAACACTAGTACCAGAGCTGAGAAGAGTTGTCGCATTGATTGTAGCATTCCACATTCCGCTCCCCATGCCGGCCAAAGCCTCCAAAGTGCCACGTGATGTCCGAGTAACGGGAGTTGCACGTGGAGCGGGCAATACGCTCAAGTGGTAGTCAGTCGCCGATAATCTTTCGAAACGGCTGACGGTAAGAGTATCAGTATCGACCTCCTGAGATGAATTTAGATCGATGAGTCGAAGCTCTGGGGACTTCGCATTGAGTCGGCGATGAATGCCCCCTCGTGTTTCGCTCTCGGAAGATGCTGTGGATGCCTTGAACTTGTGTCCTTTGGAGGTTCTCTCCTCTTCTTCATCCTTCTCATTCGGTGTAATATAAGCAAGTACGAGAAGCAAAGTTGGGGTATATAAAGACAATCCAGAAATAATGCAGTCCATTCGTAAACTAAAAGGTTAGTCGTCGAAGGCTTGATAGGTCATGCTACTCACATTTTGATGATCTCAGGCTTTCCCACCGATCTCTCTCCGGCATGTTTACCAATGCCTACACCTCCAGGATGAACATTGATGATCCATATTGTGCCTCCCCACCCAACTACCAGCTTTTCAATCTTGTGGCTTCCTTTTGACGCCTGTTGTTTCAACCTCGCAGTTGCAGGAGACGATACGGCAGTTTCTCGTGATTTATCATCCTCGTCTGTCTCGAGGCTCTTTTCGTCAATCCACTCTGCTCTTCCTTTCCAAACACCGGCCATCTCCTCCCAGCCATTGTCTTGAGGCCTATCAACATGGCCTATCCGCTTCCACGCAGACTCTAGATCAGCACTATCCAAGTGCAAATGTGTTCGCATTATTTTCACCCCGTGCTCGTTGATCCAAACGACATATCTGCCTGATAATGACCATTTAATGGTACTAATGGTGCCTTCTCCTGAATGTAGCACACTGTCTTTGCCAGCGTTGCCGCCGAGCCCGATCGCACCTAGCCATCCTGATGCCGTCGCTGCTGCTGTGCCAGTAGTCGTAGACTGAGAGGCACCAGCCTTGCCACCAACTGTCAGTACAAGGTTACCTGCCAAACCTCCCGAGATGTACGTTCGATCGTTCTTGTAATCTGGTGATATAGCTACAGCTTGTACCGGCCTCCCGAAGTTCCTTAGCTGCACATCTTTTGGATCCACCAAAGACTGCACACAGACATTTCCGTCAATGGAAGATGTTGCGATGAATATGGCATTTGAAGCTGTGTTTGGAACGAGATGCGGTATTCGTGGCGTGCGGGGACTGGCTAAAGAAGCTTCGGAGGCTACTGACGGGGTTCCTCTGGATGTCTGGGCTTGAGATACAACCCGACTGACTGCTTCTGGGACAGCGGTCGCTCTTGGCGGGGGAAATGGAGATATAGATATGCTCGAAGTGGATGCCGTATGGGCACGGTACGCGCGAAGTGATTGGAAAGACGGTAGTGATAATACGTGCTTCGTATGTTGTTAGCTACTTGACGCGGTTTCAAGGTAGAAAACACGTACGATGTTTCCATTATGTGTTCCAATGATCTGTATATTGTTCAGCATAGTCCTCAGACTCCCCACAGCCATAGACCTACCATCTTGTCCCCCGCGACCATCAAGCAACTCGTAGCATCTCCGTTTCGATAAACTGGTGCCAGATGACTCGTCAAACGCGCATATTTTAGCTTGGGCTCGTCTTCGTCCTCTTCCTCGTCGTCGCTTTCCTCTCCACTCTCCTCCGCTGTATCTTCGTCCTCTACCGTACTCGTCCCATCGCGACTCTCCTCCGTCCCTTGAGCAATTTTAGTGTCGCCTTGATCAGTAGACTCTTCGGCCATGGCGGCGCACTTCGTCGATTACATCTGACGCTGGCGGCAAGGGGTGGTTGAGTCGTCGACGTCAGCCTGACACAGCTTGAGCTTAAGCTTAGCTTTGGTGGACGTCCACTTGAGCTCAGGTGGACTTGGGTGGACCTCGACTTAATTCGACTTAATTTCCTTAAAAATTCCGACAACGTTTTCAAAATACTGCAATTAAAAAGTATTTTCAGATATATCGAAATATAATAAGACTTGTACTATTGATTTACACGTTTATTACTTATCTAGATAACGTCTTTTATTTGTATCGCAGACACTGCCTCGACATATAAGACTTCTTCCTCTTATTTTTCTTTCGTTCGAATTATATTTTATTTATCAAAAGACCTTATATAGCTCCTCTGGTGCATTCTCTGATTTTGCCAACTCAGTGATGGAGTAGTTCAGCCATGGGGGGCCGGACAATATCATTAAAAGGGTCCGACAAGCCACATAGTTCTCCTCAAGACTGATGAGCTTCTGAATTAGCTACGATTCAACTGACCAAGAACTCACTTTGTCAAGACCGCAGCCTACAGCAGTTGCAGAGTGGTAGTCCCTCCGGGAGGAAAGGAGAGTTCCATGGGCCCAAGAAAAAAAAAAGGGAACTGTGGCCAGGCGAATTGTAGCAACCCTTAAGTAAGACGTTACCTACTCTAAATATATGCGTTTCGCCGATGGTCGGTAGATTGCATTGATATAGCTAAGATCAGTTTTGCAAATCTGAAGATTAGGAGATTTAGTTGACAACTTTCCGTAGTGGTAGCTATAGGGTGCTTCGGGAACATGAACCTAGTTCAAACTCCTGAATCCCTAACACCTGGTAAAACTCCTTTCCACAAGGTGTCCTGTTCATGAAGTATTGTTTCCACATTCGTGTAAATCCCTCTCCAGCAACGATATATGACAGCTCCAGCAGTCAGATTATCCACTGTAGGAAATTTTCCTTCCCTGAACAGTGTATCTGCTTTTTCTTCGTACTCTAGCTTCTCTGCTACTGACTCGAAAGGTCCGGGCAGCTTATAGGGCCAGTGGCCAGTCATGATGAAGTAGTATACTGACCCCAGGCTGAATATGTCAATACCTACCGTAGATACCCAACCATTATCAGGGTTGAAAAACCCGGAATCTGGAAGACCTCCGCCATCTATATCCCCACTGATAGAACCACCAAAGTCGCAGAGGCAGAGGCTATTATCAGCGTTGAGGAGAAAGTTATCTGGTCGTAGATCAGAGTGGATCACGCCCCTCGAATGAAGATATTGGACAGCTTCGCCAGCTTCGAGTCGCCATGCCATACGCAGACGCAAGTTGACTGTGCTGTTATGATGGTCAAGATATGTTTGCAGGTTACCTTGGCTAGCCTCGACAAAGAGCAAGCCTACAGGTTCTTCAGAGCGACCAAGAAACCTATGAGATATATTAGCAGCGACTAAAAGTACTATCTGGTCATTTAACCTTGCTATTCGAAGATGACTCCCAAGTATCTCAAGTATTTCTTCTTCGACCTTAAAGCTATGTTTTATATCTTCGACGAACCTGTTTTGCCCATCTTTTTGATCCCACCATTGATATCGAGGATATTTTAAGACGACGCCAGGTTTGAGACGTACGATGAGAGCTGTCGAGCCACTACCAAGAATTGTGGTCAAACGAGGATTGTATTCCCTAGGTCTCAGATGTTCTCTGGGAGGCAAAGAGACGGATCCTTCGCCTTCGCTCCGCCCGCCATCTTTACTCGGCATCTAAGCGTGGTTAATTAGAAAAGACTGCTCGCACGGTCATAGCTAGCTTACCTCGAAATGTTGCCTCTAATCGAAGGAGGCCCCGCCCTCTTAGATCTTGAGGAGAAGATGTAAATCATGTAATGAACGCGTCGGATTGTGATACTTTGGCAGGACCAGACAGACAATGGATGAAGAACTTAGCTTTGGAATTGGTGAGGTACTGACGTGGAGTGAGCGGGCCCCACAAAATGGCACGTGTTTCCCGTGATCAAGTATGGTATCTCACAACAAAAGAATGGATACAAAGGCAAGAAAGCCCATTTGACATTACATCTTACCCGCGTCGCAGGATTTTTGATCGTCTGTGTATGTAAATGATAACACGATATAAATGGGAAGGTACATGCAGCATCTATTTTAATTTTAGTAACGTCACATGGTGTAAAGCACGTGCAATCCTGATACTTGACTGCAAAGAATGATATTGACGTGCTTAGATATCTGATATCAGGGACGCCGTAGGGAGCGACTTTGCCATTGGCCTAGTATACGCTGCCAGTGATGTGGCCGGTTGCTCACTCTGCTGATCCACCCATGCCGAAGCAAAGAACCTTTTGACACGGTTAGGGACCAAGCTATGAAGCAGATGTACAGTGAGAAGATAGTAGCTTTAGTAGTTAGTATATATAATGTGAAATCAACATCTGGCCTGGCAAAATCTTGAACGGTCTGACAAACGTTCTTCCGCGTTGAAAGTAAACATCTCTCGCCGCACTACAGTGACTAGACATATATAAACATGAAGAGATCCTAGAAGTCCATGATACAGATATCGTAGCACACATACTTGTTATAGACTTGATTTATAAGTCCAAGGTGAATCAGATCTGGCTTCGAGGTCTGAAACTGGACCACCTTGCGAACCTGGTGTCTCTGTACGGTGTAGCTAGTCCCGCCTTGCGGTCTTGAATTGGCGTGGTGGAAACAGGACTTTTTAATGTTTATGTTGATCAACGGGGGTGGAAGAGGCAGTAGAATACCAAATTTTTACACTGACAACTTTGGATACCTATAGGTTGGCTCTTTAAGGCACTGGCACTGGACTCTGGAGAGCTACAGTAGTACTGTCTTTAAATACCCTCAGCCCCACATGTATGTACAGTACCCAACAATTTTAGGCAAGATGAAAGTCTATTTTACAATGAGCATAGAATTCCTATTTCAACGACACTCCTCCACCTACGCCTCTTTTGATACTCTGCAAGGAGTATGCAGAGCTTCCAGCGACAGTTTGGCACTCCAACTGTCCGGCGAATTCTGACAGATGGCAACCTGCAACCTCGACCCTTGAGGTGCATGCATGTCACGGCTGCTGGACAAGCTCCACGCAAGCGTAACTTTTTCTCTTCCAACGCTACCCTCCAGCAGGATACCTCGTCGAATACCGAGCCTGTGGAGGGTCTGCCGCCGGCGCAGAAGCGCAAACAAATACGATTACCCGCGGGGAAGACATCTCTTCGAAGAGTAGCAGTAGAGGCCCAGAGGTCGCGAGAGGGTGCCACCAAGAGTCACAATCGCAATGTAGTCGCATATGGAGAAGGGAGTAACAGGGTCACAGCGATTTCAGTGGCAGATCAATTTGATATGGAAGCTGTTGCCCGCATCCTGCGATCCCACGGATTTCCAATTGACCCAGATTCAACGGGATTCGACGCAGATCAAGTTATACATACCCGTGGAGTCAACAACGGAGATATATTCGTATTTCCTTCTGGCTCGGTCGTGGCGTGGTCTCTTCTAGAGGATGTGGTTTCCGATTTAGCAACAAAGACTCTGCTGCCAGCTGCCCTCATACCGCACATAGGACACCCGGAATTAGAGGATCTCGAGTACACAGAAGACCCCAAGAGAGAAAGCAGTACAGTCAAGGGAGACGTTATTATTCTAGGGATCAAATCGTCCTCACTGGGAGACAATGCGAGGTACCTACCTTGGTATAAGTATTTCCACGGTATAGCTACTGACTCTTCCCAGCTCCCGAGTCGATACCACACTGGCAAAAATTGCGTTCTCCTCGGGTCTTGCCCGATCGACTAAACTTGCGGTGCTGGAGACTATGTTGGGGAAGTACTTCGAATCTACTCGAACCATTCCTACGACACTGTCTCGAGGTTCAAAGTTACCATTCAATCGCCGATTCATGATGCAGAAGACCGGAGAATTGCTGGAACTCAGAGCACAACTAAACCATTATTCCGAGCTCACAGACTCTCTCCCAGATTTGTTCTGGGATAGCAGGCACGAACTGGGACTGGAGGGATACTACGACCAAGTGGGAAGGGCTCTTGATGTAGGAGTTCGAATCAAAGCCTTGAATGAGAAGATGGACTATGCTCAAGAAATTGCAAGCATTCTTCGACAGGCGATGAGCGAGAAACATAGCATCCATCTGGAGTGGATAATAATTATCCTCATTGCAGTGGAGGTCGGCTTCGAGCTTCGCCGCGAGTGGAAAGAAAGGAAGGAGAGGTTGGCAAAGACAAGAGACGAATGACTGGATGATTGATCTCAGCTGATCTGATTGAGGTTTCTCGATTACCGCACGCGGCCAATGGATTGGCATAATCGAAATGTGATTGGCGTCGAGAGATTCAGCTGTGGCGTTTCCATCGACGATACCCCGCTCCTTTTCAAGAATTTACCTCGGTGATTTCCAATTCATCAAAGACTTTGACAATTCAGTTTGGATCTGGCATATCCACAGAATCGTAATTTAACTTGGCAAAAAGTGGTTTTCCTACTCGGGATGCGGTCGAGTGCACGACGGGAGTGTTGGGACAGACCAATTCTCCTTGGAAACTCTCGCCACACTTAGCCCAGCAAATGATATTCATTTGAACATCCAATGCACCCAATAAACATGGCGCGTTACACACGACTAGAGCGCGGCTATGCCTTCTTGGATACTATTGTTTCTGGAATGTAGTGTGGCGGGACATTATCACAGACTGTCTAGACAGTCACTCATCCTTGGCGACTTATTGACAATCGAAACTTTTGCCGATGTCAACTCCCGGTGAAAAGGAGTAGAAACACAATATCTAAAATCAAATCCTCACCAAACCCCTGTCCCCCGCTCCCCGCACGATGTCAACAAACTCCACCTTTTGCGGGCTTCCCCAGATTCTCCACATGAGATAAATTTCAATCGCCCGCATGTGGCATGATTGGACCGTCAGAACCCGTATCGTATGATTGATCCACTAGTGGGAGGGGATTGGCTGACTACTCAGATTCATCAGCTTATCCGCTTCCATGATCCCCTTATGCCGCCCGCTTGAGTACTCGTCCCCGTACCCGTTTCATATTGTGGTCAGCCATCCGATGATCGAATGAGCCGCTTTGTTGATTTCTCCAAAACTAAGCATCTTATGATAATGTATGGATGCGCCATTCTTTACTCGGGCTTACCAGAGAGGTAAGTATGATCTTTCCTTCCAACTCAGCCCACTTGGTACTTGGACAGGTATGATCTACTACAGCTTGCACCAAATTCACCACCCTCGAAATTCACCTTAGGCAATGCTTAGAATTGAAGAAAGGGTTGGGCGTTAGGTCAAGACCGTCGACAATCCCGACCCGTCTCCCAAGCTTTCCCCCTCTTTACATCTATGCCGCATCTACAGATCTACAGAAGTAGAATCGAGTCTGAACCCACTATCAACCCCGAGAGCTGGATTACCTCCTGTAGCGGGCCTCAGAAAGTCCAAAGTCCTGAGTTCTGATTCTAATGATCGGGGCTTTTACTCGTTGCAGAATAGTCTACAGTGTTGACTGGCATGGCCATTCGTCAACATGTATTGCCAAGCATCAGCCTTGTGCTACAGACAACATTATTGAACAGCTGTTGGTTTCAACACAACATTCAATTCCCACAGAATTGGGCATACGGTTATATCGGTAAGGGATGTGTTGCACAAGGGAACATTGGAAGCAACAAATGACTTCTTTGCTTTTAGATCTGAGTCTTGTCATGTCTGCTCCCCCGCATCAGTCTCACGTGGACACCATCTGATTTCCTCTTTCAACCCCCCGCATTCTTGTTCTATTTCTTTATCATCTCCATCCCAATCTTTTCTTCTTTTTTTACTTGCTCTTCCTCCCTCCTCATCTTTTCATCATTCCCTAATCCTTTCTCTGCTCTACTCAACCTGCCCTCTAATTTCAATTTCAACCGTCTTCTCATCATGACTTCTGATCCCGAGAAAGTATCCCTCGACCATGTCGAGCGGACGTTATCGCAAGAGTCTAATGATGCTAGAATTGCTCGATACACTCCAGAGGAGCAGAGAAGGATTGTTCATCGAGTAGATCGACGCTTGGTCACAACATTGGGTGCTTTATATGCTTGCAGTCTCATGGATAGAACAAATCTCGGGGCTGTCAACATTGCGGGGTAAGTTGGTGTCACATCACTATCTACAGTCAATTCAGAATCAGAATTCTCATTGATTTTCAATCCTAGGATGTCGACAGGGCTCGGCCTCAAAGGAGCACAATACAATCTGATCGTCCTCATCTTCTTCATCCCTTATGTTTTGTTTCAACCACCTGCCACCGTGGTGCTTCGAAAGTTGGGGCCACGAAACTTCCTCACAGCAATTGTGATCCTCTGGGGTGGATGCATGATTGTAAGTAGAAAGAAGTTGTAGCGATGAGTATTGTAGCTAATCTTTGCTCAGGGATTTGGGTTTGTTAAGAAATGGGATCAGTTGGTCGGTCTTCGGGTCATCCTTGGGGTTCTTGAAGCCGGTTTCTTTCCTGGCTGTGCTTATCTCCTCTCAACCTGGTACACGCGATACGAGTTGCAGAAACGCAACGCTGTCTTTTATCTGATTGGCAGTATGGCATCAGCTTGCAGTGGGATCCTCGCATACGGCATCATGCAAATGAATGGGCTCGGCAACCTATCTGGCTGGAGATGGATTTTTATCGTACGTATATCACAGATTCACAGCGCAATGATTGCCGCACAGTCAGCCACTAACACTCCGGCAGATTGAAGGTCTTTTAACCTGCGTCCTGGGCGTCGCCGGCTATTTCCTTATCGTTGACTTCCCCGAACACGCCTCCAAGTCCTGGAAGTTTCTTACAAAACAAGAGTCCGAATTCATCGTCGCCCGAATTGAACTTGACCGTCACGATGCTATCCCAGAACCCTTCTCCATCAAATCCTACCTCGCAAATGCCCTCGACTCGAAAGTTTGGGGGTTTGCTTGCCTTTTCGGCCTCACAACTACAAACACCTACGCCATCGCCTACTTCCTCCCCGTGATCCTGCGCATCGGGATGGGTTTCTCGATCGCCAAAGCTCAATGTCTCGTCGCGCCCCCTTATGTTGCTGCAGCAATCGTCATGTACGGATGTGCTGCCGTGGGAGACAAGTACCACATCCGCGGGCCTATCATCATCTTTAACGCCTGCCTAGGCCTCATCGGTCTCCCCCTTCTCGGCTACGCCAAGAACAACGCCGTCCGGTACTTCGGCGTCTTCCTCGCCACCATCGCCGCAAACGCCAACATCCCGGCCGTCCTAACCTACCAAGCGAACAACATCCGCGGCCAGTGGAAGCGCGCCCTGTGCTCCGCGACGTTAGTGGGCTTCGGCGGCATTGGCGGCATCATCGGGAGCACAGTCTTTCGCCAGCAGGATGCGCCGAAATACGGGCCGGGGATCTTGACGACGATGATCTCGAGCGGATTGGTGATTGTCATCACGTTGGCGATGACGCTGAAGTTCCATCTGGCGAATAAGCGCGTGGATAGGGGCGGCAAGGCGATTGAAGGGCAGGAGGGCTTTAAGTATACTTTGTAGTGGATTTCGCGACTGTGGAGAGGGGTTGAATGTGCTGAAGTTTAATATTTATTTGGATAATTTGAAACTAAAGTAATCATGTACAACACACTATGTGCACCTCGTCATCATGCATCCTTGAGGAACGACTTGTTTTATCTCCATACCCACCAAAAAGGTTCCATCATCATGGTCACCCGTCTTTTTCATCTTCCCAGGCAATTACCCCTGAAAATCTTTCCATTTATCCCTTTTGGATCTCAACATAGTGAGGATGTTTGATATGGTCTTACGGGGGATGGGTATGGGGACTAGGAGATAATATAACTTAGGTCCGGGATCAGGTAGGTAGGTAGGTAAATACATGAAAAGGTAACGGGTTGCCCTAACTGTGTGTATTCAATATATCCGCTGGTTACTTTGATACTGACTCAAAACGAATAATATGTATTTTCGATCTTCAATGAGAACTAATCATGTTATGAATCTCGTCATCCTTTCTCTTCTTGGAAAAAGAAAAGAAAGAAAGTATCGTTTTCGATAGATTGATAGACCTCCTTCAAGTTTCACGTAAATAGCATCTTTTCAGCTTCAACTATTCAAATTTCAATCCTTTAGAGAAGGTATATAATTTCGCGAGCATACAGTATGATGTACACTAACTTCGTATTTCCAAAGCACTGAATCAGATTCACAAGAACCACTCTTTCCCCTTTTAGTATCACAGGAAAAGGAAGACGAAATTCACTCAGCCATAATACATTCACAATTCACTCTAAGCTAACAAATCACAAGCCTGTCTTTTTCTTCTCAGGATTGTATATATAAGTACTTCACCTATTATTTCTTTCTTTTACTTTGTACTTGACAACAATAAGAATATCTTTGATCTACAATTATCTCAACAACGACATATCACGTCCATCAAATCTCAAACAAGTGAAGCAACTGAGCAACAAAACACCTCTACCTTATCACCAGAGCAATCGCCAACTCAACAACCAAACCAAACTGAAAACTGGAAACCAACCTAACTCAAACATGAAGTTCACATCTGTCCTCAACATTGTCATCACCAGCGCCATGGTAACTCTTCATGTTAATGCCATCTCTGGCGTGGCTACGTATTACACGCAACAGGGGGTTGCGGGTTCATGTGGGGTTTATCATGCTGTTTGTATTTTATTTCTTTATTTCCTTCCCTTCTTTTTTGATCTTCATACTTTCGTTACTTCTTGTTCACTGCATAAACTACACGCCTCTGTTTACTGTCAATTGATCTATTTCTTTATCACGCATGATATGCACATCATTCATCAAACCTTTCCCTTCCTTTACACAGATATGAATACCTTTTACCCCAATGTTCAAAATGTTTATCTCTTTCTACCTAGCCTCATCCTTTTCCTTTCCCCCCATCACTTTCTCCTCCTTCACTCCACAAGTAATAATTCCTCAACCGCGCAACAATTCTCCCCCTCTCTTTAATTCAACCACTAACATCTCACCACACCCCCTCCAGGACTCCGACTACATAATCGCACTAGGACCAGCCTGGGGCCACAACAACCACTGCGGCCAAAGCATCAACATCCGCAACCCATCCAACGGCCGCGTTCTCAATGCCATCGTCGCAGATACCTGTCCTGGCTGTGAGCAAACTAAGCTGGATGTGAGTGTCGGCGTCTATGAGGCTCTTACTGGTGGATTGAGTGGCAATCCTTTTGCTATTGATTGGTATTTTGATCCTATTTCATTTATCCCTGGGTAGCTACATACTAGCTCGTGTAGCTTTTGCTGATGAGAGTGGGGTGCGTAGGCATTTTAACTAAGTTTGCTTCGCCTTGGTGATGGGCTGCGTCTGCGTGCTGGGACTCGATCTGGGGGTGTAATGGGGATTGGTGGGATTGATGGATGGATGCTTGCATAGGTTGAGATGTGCTGGGTTGTGGTGGTGACTTGGGAGAGGATCTGCTTTTAAAGCGTCTGATTTTCAGCGTTTGGGAAAAGTACTGGTTTCGGGTGGGGATTTGAGAGAAATCTAATATGGTTTAAAGTCACGGTGTCTATTCTTCCATGTGCTTTGTAGAGTTGGTGACATATATCTCCTGATTCATGTTTTGCCACACCAAGGCTGTATTTCAATCCCAATATTCATCATCTCGTATCTCTAGCCTTATAATTATAGAGCCTTGATCGTCCTGAAATTGCAGACTCTCTACTGATCAGCCATTCGGCTAAGTTAAGTCTTGTGAACTAGAAAGTAAACAATTCGATCAAACAGCATGTACTTGGGCGTTGAAGGGCCCGGCTCCGTCTTGGTCGCATTGATGGCTTCATGGATTTCACGGGAAGTAATGTTGGCTGGGAGGAAGTGTTAGTTGGTGCTTGATGGTTGGATCTTGGTACTATAAAAAAGAGAATGTAGAGAAAGCCGACTTTAGAGAGGATGAAGTAGACGATTGAAAGGCCGATGACATTTGGTCTCGAGCACACTTCCCCTCCTTTATATATACATCTGCCAGTAGCGCCTGTTTACTGTTAGCTTGGCAGACCGGAAGTAGAAACAAGCTGCGAGAATAAGAATCTGTGACGGTGCAGAAACGACAAGGAAATTTGAAAAGAGATCAAAAACATTGTTCTTGAGCCTGTGGATAGGGTGATTCGCGGGGAATGACATTTGATCATTTGGAGGAGATGTTGGAGTGAAGAGAGGGTTGTTGTTGGGTGCAAAGGTAGGGCTGATGAATAGTGAGTGTTTCAAATGTGATACTTAGAAAGAGTGAAGAGAGAAATATAAATATAAATCAAAATCAAAAAAATTGTATTTTCCAAATTTCCACCGCAAGAGTCTTAATCTATAAAGAAACAAAATGACATAGTAGGTAATTTTACAGTATAGTACATTTACACTATATAATACCACTCCTCCTCTCCTTTCCCTTCCTTTGAAGAAGAGCATGATAGCTATATCCATATCCATATCCACCTATGCCAATCTACAGGATTCAATGTCAAAACTCAAAAACACGTACATACATATAAAAAGGACTGAATCAAAGGGGGTATCACAAAATCCAATCCAATCCGATCCAATCCAATCCAATCCGTTCTGGTCCCTTTCCCAACATATTCATCACAAATCTCAAAACACTGCTCTTTCCCACAACTCCACATCCCTAACTCCCGTCTTCCGTAAGATCTGTTCTGTGCCATGCATCCATCCAGCGACTTACTTACGCAGACCGTTACTTTCCCCCGAAGTAGTACAGAGCATCATCTAACAAATACCGGCAACAACAACCATGGCACCCATATAAATCCCCGCACAACTCAGTCCCTCCCGTCTCCATAACATCTCCCTCCTCATCAACCCACTCTGGACCAACGCACCCGCAATGAAAACCGCGACTAACATCGCCACCGACATGCGGCCAAGGAACCCAGGAATGACTGAAAATGTAAGGATTGGGACTAGGACAGCGATGGCGATGGCTGAAGCGAGGCCTGGGAGAATGGGCTGGAGTTCGGCGGGTGGTGGAGGAGGGATGGGGAGGGATGGGAATGGCGTTGTTGAGGACGAGATGAGGGAAGAGGTGTGAGAAGAGACCTCTGAAGAGACGGTTGATGACGAGGCGTGCGAGGAGCGAAGGTATGAGTGTGTGGAGGAGTGCGAAGTGAGGTTGTCGGAATAGATTGAGACGAGATCATCAGCGGGGTCAAGGAAGTGAGTTTCTGTTTCGACGATTGGCTGCTCAGTCTGTAGGTATGAGCGGTAGTGCTCGATATCTTCTAGGCCAGGGTGGCCGAGGGACTGGGTGCTGTTGAAGGAAGACAGTGCTTGATCTATAGTTGTTAGTCAAAGTCGACAGGACACGAAACATATAGACCTACTATATTGAGCCAACTTGTACCCAATCTTCCCCAGCACATCGGTCTTATGCCATTGCAGCTCTCCACCTGCTTGTGCAGCCAGTCTCCTTGACGCAGGAACGATGTAGCCGTGCTGGTCTATCCTCCTAGATTGCGTATCTGCATGATCGAGACGATGAAGTTGCTCTTCGAGTTCGCTCAGTTCATCTTGAAGATGCAGTAGCAACCGATGGTTTAATGCTTCAAACTTCCTGTACATTGGTTTGATGCGGGTACCTTTCTCCGCATCGCCGCTAGAGAAGGCAGATAATCTTGACGCTAGTAACTCATAGCCTGTCACTGGCAATTTCTCTGCTCGAGGTAGGGGCGGGTGCTGCATGTGATACTGATATCTAGCGCTTAATGCCGAGGAGGGAACATGCGGCAGCTGAGTCGACCCTCGTGGCATATTTGGGGTTCCAAATTGTTGCATCGATCCGTGGATATTTTGTCGCTGCTGTGCTGCTGCTATTTGAGATGCAATCTTAGCCGAAGCCTCATCTGTTGGAGGTGGGCTTTCAGGTGTTTCATCGAGCCCTCGTTCGCTTCTCTCTGGGCTACTGCTTCGATCAGTATCACCATCGACAGCTGGTTCTGAAAAGTTGTCTTCTCCGTGGAAACTACTAGATGCCGACGAAGCTACACTGATAGGCTTGGGTTGGGGAGGTGCGGATTTCACATATCCGTTCGCTTCACGGTGTGGTGGCCATTGAGTGGTTCCGCCTCCGTCACTCTCACCCTCTTCTTCCCCTTCTCCTTCTCCATGTTCTTCTTCTTGCTCTTCCTCAGGTTCTGGAGATCCATCCTTGTCCAGGAATTCGAACACATTGGGGGCATCAGGGACTGCTGGGGACATTGGTGGCTCTCCTGCCTCTTCCACCTCCGGCCTCTTTTCTACCACGGTCGATCGCTTTGTGATCGAAGCTTGTGTGACTGTCGAGTTGCTTCCGCTAGAGCTGCTAGACTTGCTAGTAGCAGTCGTTTGAGTAGTCAAGGTTGACACCATTGATGGAGAAGTCAAGCGGGATCCGGCCGCCAACACTGCCCTGTGGTCCTCCACCGGTTCCTCTTCGTCTGATGAAGATGTCGAGCTCGAAGTTCGATTGGGATGTGCCCGACGGTGACGCAGCCGTGACTCCTCGTAGTCATGATCCCTCGATGAACCGCTTGCCCTCCTCGGTCCAGTGTTCTTTGCTTTTTTCGATGTGTGTTTGCTACTAGACTTATGCTTCCTTGACTTTTCTCTTTCTCTTCCCGGTTCCTTTGTCGTGTTGGTCTTCATTATTATATCGTGTCCCGACCGTAGTGATCGGTGTCTATCATCAGCGGGGTCCTCGTGCTTTGCCATTAATTCCTCCCTTGGTTCATCTTCGTCCTCGAGTATCGATTCTACCGACGGTATGGTGTATCTTGTTGTCATTGCTATTTGAAAGCGTGATCTTACTACCGTCAGCTTGTCAACCAATAGCAGAAAAAGCAAAGATCATTGCTGATAGCTGCGAACTCTGACCGGGTGTACGAAGGAAGTACCTTGACCTAGACGTGGGTTTGGCGGTGTGTTGATGTGTTGTTTATGCAGACTAGAGATGCGCGATGAGCATGCTAGGATATTGGAGATGGATGTAAAGCGAGAGAAGTTCATGATCAAGAGGAGGTGATATAATATGGGAAAATATAGTTGGCTGTGCTATTATCAGAATGACGCCCCCTTTCTACGTACTACTGTACGAAGTACTGTATGGGTCAGCCGTTCCAGGCGTGTTTCGAGAGGCCGACAGGGCGGGTGGGGGATTTGTCGAAGAAGGCCGTGCCAGGCCGGGAGTGACGAATTGGGGGGAAAAGGTCTGGGGGGATGCGACGCGATCTGCAGGAAGATGGATGGACGGAGGTTTCTTTGATTTTCTTTTCTTTTCTTAGGCAAGATCCTGGACAGCGAGGGCCAGAGCCATGTTTGGAAATGTCTCGACAGCAACGAGATAGACCGCCGGGGATGAGATCAATAAATTGATGCTGTACAAAGTACTGCACGTCTGCAGCCTGGTACAGTAAGGAATAGAATGCGCGACACGGGATTGTTGATTGAAGGTTGAGTGAGGGTCGGAAGTGATTGTACTGTATTGTTTTGTATGCAAGGCCGGTGGTGTGAATATTGACTTGGTTGTTATCCTGCCCGCCCTCCTTACAGCAAAGGCATTGGGCTGGTCTCGAACTGGAGTTTTCAAACAATAATAGGCTTTGCTTTATGCCCCTTGGTCAGGGAGTTAGTTGGTCGTCTGTTGACTTCGAGTACAGTACTGTAACCGTATCCTCCTCTGTATGTTGATTTGTATGTTGATTGATTTGTTCAGGTCCAGGTACAGGACCAGGACCTTGCCCTGACCTCAGTTGGGTTGGGCTGGATCTGAGTCAGTATTTCGTGATGGGTTAGAGCCAAGGACAACAAGAGGTTTGCCTTTGGTTAACTGGTTAGATGCGAGCAATCGTGGAGCACGAAAGAGAGGCACGAGGAGAACAACAACAAATAATCATCACCCATCCATAGATCTCCCGACGGATAAAAAGTCAATCTTGCAGCTGTGGGACTCATTCTTACTCTCGCATCCGGTCTCCTCTGGGCAAACGTGCTTCTTTTCTACTCGACACGTCAAACTGTAGTCCTACCTTGCCTCGCCCCAATAGTGACCGATGTCTGCCCAATACTGTACATACCACCAATACAGATGCAGGATTGCGAAAATCTTCACCTGTACATCATGACGGGGTACGTCAGAACTTCACGACCACCAATCCAGAGTCGGTGGGGTGTCGGACAATGCAACCTACTGTACTCTGTGCCCGGTGTACTTCGTACTGGATAATATACAGCAGCACTGCAGCTGCGCGAATAGCCTTTGAAGAGGTCCTCGAATAGTTTCCTTGTATGGGAGATAAGCTTCAAAACTTTTGGCCCTGCCGCGCTCGAATAACAAGGGACTTGTGAGGATCTGTATAGATGTTGTTGTTCATTGATGGTTTTGTAGGTACGAAATATCACATCAGTCAGCGCCCGGCCAGGCCAGGCGGTGCGGTGCCAGGATCAGACCGAGGGCCCGAGCCGAAGAAAAGTCGCCCGTCGCAAGACGACCGCGTCTCCACACACAACACAACCACCAGGTGCACCTTGATTCTATGCTACACCAGCAATCTGACCGTCACTCTCGACCTCTTAGATCTCCACAAGTGAATCTTCCACGCCTGCAATACATCAATTGTACTTTCCACCGAAACCTCCGCATTCTGCAGCTCCCAACGAATCGGGGTGGCGACCTTCCACGAAAACGACCTTGTCTGCAAGCAAGACGCCTAACACGCCTTCAACCCTGATTATCGAGCTACATATCTTGTCCGATATTTGCATATCGACCAATTGATGGTATCTGCCTACGAATTTTATTGAAATTATTAAGCCAGAAGGTCCAATGGCGCGAATTGCCCCAGGTGTTGTGCGAAGATACCTCTTTGGGGGCCGACTTCCATCAGCCGGATGTCTTCGTCAGCTAAGACATGAATGGCAGACTGTACGATTAGTGTATTCCCAGAGGAATCACACGACGCGGACGAGTAGCGATTCGGCCTTGGCAGATCCTCCAGTCGCCTTTCGAAAGCAATTGAAGGACCAGGCGAAGAAGCGGAAAGAGGGGGTGATAGGGAAGAAAGCAAATAAGGATAATCAGACATTGGATGAATGGGAGTTGACGGTGGGAATCGAGATACACGCCCAATTGAATACAGCACGAAAGCTGTTCTCTTCCGCCGCATCCACCATCAACGATGTGCCCAACATTCATGTCGCACTTTTTGATGTTGCCATGCCCGGTTCTCAACCTACTTTTCAGAAAGAAACTCTTATACCTGCTTTGCGAGCCGCACTCGCACTGAAATGTAACATTCAAAAAACGAGCCGCTTTGATCGCAAGCACTACTTTCACTGGGATCAACCATCCGGGTATCAAATCACACAATACTACGAGCCCTTCGCGAAAGATGGCCACATTACTCTGTACGCCCACGATGGCATAGCCAAGGAGGATGGGGACCAGATTCGAATCGGCATCAAGCAAATACAGATGGAGCAGGACACAGCCAAGTCGATATCACAACCAGGTGACATGCATCTCCTCGACTTCAACAGGGTGGGGTTGCCGCTGATCGAAATTATCACATTACCTCAGATTCATCATCCCAGCACGGCCGCTGCGTTAGTCCGTAAAGTGCAGACGCTGCTCTACGCAGTGGATGCTTGTGTGTTGGGTATGCAATCAGGTGGCCTGAGGGCTGATGTCAATGTTTCTGTGAGAAAGCGCGATACCAAAGAGAGTCATGAGTATGCTGGAGTCAAAGGGCTTGGACAAAGGACTGAGATCAAAAATCTTAGTAGCTTCAAAGCTGTCGAAGATGCCATCATCGCGGAAAGGGACAGGCAAATTAACATATTAGAGTCCGGAGGCGTCATTGAAGGAGAAACTCGAGGGTGGACCATTGGAAGCGCTGCGACGAAACGGCTTCGAGGGAAAGAGGGGGAGGTTGATTACCGCTACATGCCAGACCCTGATCTTGGACCAGTCGTCATCGGACAAGATCTTCTTGATCATCTCGAAGCAACTCTAGGTATTCTGCCTGACGAAGAGATTGATATATTAGTTCAGAAATATGGTCTCACTGTCAAAGACGCGATATCCTTGGTCTCACTCAACGATGGTGGACGAGCGGAATACTTTCGCAAACTCGTGGACGAGTACAAAACATTCGAGGAAGACTTGATGAGTGTTGGTCGATTCTGTGGAAACTGGGTTCTGCATGAAATGGGCGGCCTGTCCCATCCAACCGCCGATGAAGAAAATCCTCTTGCCATGACTAGCGATGGCGACTGTATCATCCCCTATCCTCGTCTCGCGCAACTTCTCCGGTTTCTCGATTCCAAAAAAATCACCGGCAAGACAGCCAAGCTGGTTCTCTCTCGACTCTTTGAAAATGGCCTAGAAGGAAGGTCGGAAACTGCTGAGGAGGTTATCGATCGGGAGGTACTTTGGTTTAATCCATTGTCCGATAGAGAGTATGAAGAAATGGCCAAAAGTGTGCTGGATGAAAAGACCGTGAAGGAGATTCTAGCTGGAAAGATTGGGAAGATCAACTTCCTGCTGGGGAAGTTGATGAGGCTAGATGGAGAGGGGAGGATTGATGCGCAAAAGGCCACGGAAGTGTTGAAAAGAGTAATCGACGAGCAAAAGAAGGAATAGAGTTGCTCAATACCTGGAGTTAGGCTGTAGTGTGCTCTTGGTACAGGGTTGCATACTACATCGATTTCTGGGTTGTAAGCTTCACCAGAAAGATAGCGGTGCATTGCCTACACTAAAGAAAGATTGCGACTTTCACGCCAACCACTACACCACACAGTCAAGCTCCTCTACTGGTGCAGACCATGCCAACATCACTGACCTCGCTGATTGACTTGTGCAAGACTGCACGTGCCAGGACGCTATCTTTGAGCCGCTGTGAAAGCTGGTCTGTTGATAGTTGCCCCCTCTGCAGGATTTCATTCTCAATACTTTCCCCGAATCTGTTAGCAGGCAGTCCATTAAGGCAAGTATATGGACCCTTCACCTGCGTATGAACTACTGGAACGCTGCAATCATTTTTTTAAGAGGATCCACAAAAGATTCTGTCAGGAAGACTCTCGCATCTCTACGTAAATTTCACGGCCAATCCGCCCCCATCGATCCATACCGCATGGCCTATGGTGCCCTTCAGGACTGACTCGACACTATTCTAATTTATATCAGAACCAATGTAGACCCCTCGGTCCTCCCCAGATACAGGTATTAGCCCCCCTACTTATCAAATGTACGACCAACAAGAATATCTCAGCCTCGAGCAAGTCTCATATTCTCCTCCTAAGCTATTGGATGTGATGAAGCACAAATAGCAATCAAACAAATTCTTAACCCTCTTTCCTGACTATGTCTGTCCCGGCTAAGATTCATAAATAATACTGGTAACAATGAAGCTTGGATATCAGAATCTCTAGACTGATTGCAGTTTTGTAAAAAGAACCAGCAAGACGACGATGACCACGCTTCCACTCTTCAAAACAAAGACCGGATCTCTCAATAATCAGAATCGATCCTCATCATTGTCGCATTCAATCTTGTTCTATTGAGAAAATAACATCTTCCCCCCTTCATCCCAGACCCCAGTCTTACCATCCCTTTCCACACCCAGAGAACGAGCTCAATCCTCTCATAGCCATTTCAGCCCTATCACAGCCGAGTAAACACAAAAACTACCCTCCTCCTCTTATATATCTTTTCTTCGTCATGATCCATGCCGTCATAACAAACTGCCTTAACAGGTGCCACACAGCCCGTATCTACACACATTTACATCATAAAAGAGAAGCTAACTGAGGTGGCTACGATATTACAATCAATATAAATGATATAATTCGTTGAGAAAAGGATATTTATGAGCCGTGTATATTGTATAAACAAGATCGGAATCTTCCCTGGGGTATGTCGCACGTGTTGCTGTTCCGGTAATACATGTACCATGATAGGTGCGCGTGTGGTAGAGGATATAATTTTTGATTCTGAATCATTTGATGAGTTAGGTAGTAAGCTTCTACTCAATATTCCTGTTATTGAGTATGTTACAAGTATGTTGAATTCGCTAGCTTGATTGACTCTTCTGAAGTTGAGATTCGACAATTAAGAGCGGAAAGCAAGGCAAGGGGGAGGAGGGGAGGTTTCTCAATAGCGGGGCAGCAAACAGCTCAATTCTCAAAATCTTCAGCATCGCAGAAAATCTGCCTTCCCTTCTTCGAGCAAAAAAAAAAGTAGAATTCTTCGGTCACAGCAGAACTCATTCCAGCGCCAAGTCATCCCATCCATCCATCCATCCATCGCACGCTACAAGTCATCAATCCTTTTAGAAAAAAATGCCAATTTAAAAAAAATTCCAAAAGATATATGATCAGGCTGGGGCTCGATCCCAGGACCTTCTCGGTATTCGCGCGAACGAAAGGAAACATTGATATGTTAACGAGATGTGCTGTTGTATATTAGTGAAAGCTCAGAAGATTGTTGTTGTTGTGGGATGAACGTACATAACCAACTACACCACCCGACCATTGGATATGCTGCTGGAAAACTTATTACAATACTTAAAAGTATAAAAGATTTGTTGGTGTGTGGTACTGTGATGTGATTGGCTATGGTTTGTGTTGAAGCGAGGTCCAGGCAGGGGCAGGGGCAGGATTTTATTTCCGTCTGCACGGGATTTTTGATAAGTGTGGGATTTTTTACTCACGGCTTCTTTGGAGATGTCTTTATTCTTGGAGTCTTTGTTCTGGGGTTCTATATGGTTTTAGGTAAAAGGTGTCGGAATTGGCTTTATTGTGGAATTTGCTTCTTGATATTAAAAGCCGGGGTAGATCAATCAGTAGGAAATGAATTCTGCAGCCTGCCACTACAGCTATATAGCGCGTAGGGGATATCTAATTAATATCCTGAGTCCTCTCTTCTTCACAGCTGATACGACTTGATTCCGTAGAATTTTCGCAGGTACTGGATGTACCCCAGATATAAGTAAAAGTCTTCCTCCGTATATATTCTTGTAGTGATTTACTTTTCAACTTTTGTTCATTTGCCTTTGTGCAATCACCGACGCAGTTCGAGCTGAACATGTTACATATTCAAACATGTTCTCAGGCTCGAACCCTAGTGTGCGCCATATATATTCGATTACTGAGCAATTAATTACTTAGCCTGATCACCACCAATTTTATAATACCTTGTCCCAGTGTTTTTCAATTTGATTTGACTACGATGTAGAAAACTTCCCAGTAAGTGTAAAGGCTGCAATAACATCCTTGATATAGAACTTGACCCTTCAACATTGACTGTGTTCTCAGAGTATCATTAATTCTGTTATTTAAGAGCATAAATGTCTAAGGGCTTTCCAGATAGCTGACTGCTTGATGAAGAATCTAGACTTTCGGGCCGTGAACTCCGCTTAGGCTGAAGTGTGTATTCAAATTGAGAGCTGGGCCTGGCGTTGAAGTTCAAATGAACGGCAGCAAAATTGCCACACACCCAATTCAAAGTGCCCAGGATTTTCACCAGCGAAGACTACTTGGTTTACTATCGTCGACACACTGCCACACTTAATACTTATTGTAACTATAAGAAAGAAATATATCGTTTAGTGTTAATTAAACATATGAACAGTCATGATTCAGTCAGACTTACAACTGAATCTCTATTTACTATTCAATAGGGTCGTGCTACGATGACAGGAAACATTTATTCTCTGTCCCATTGAAAAATGATTCCTCTGGATGGGGCTTGATGGGTATATTGGTCGTCTTCTCTAGCTCCAAAATCCTACTCCGGTCTCCAACTACTCCACTACTACTAGTTATATGAACCAGTGGACTTCACCCATGTGCACATACTTTGGAGTCTCGACCTCGGAACCGAGTCTATATTTAGAAAAGATCTCGATGTAGCGGCAATCAGACCATGGCAAAAATTGCACCGAACGATCGAAGGTTTCCTTATGCAATACCGAGGCGAGAGATTTCGAGTCTTTGTTTGTTGGGTCTATCGCATCTGCTCCAGCCTGGAATCCTAGGTCCGCTCCCCTAAGCACTTGTAGTTTTGAAAAACAGCACTTTGATGCATCTGAATACAATTATTGCAATACTCTCCCTGTGCTCCCTTTTCTCAGGTGGCCGAGATCGGCATTTCAACTCTACGGCTCAGTCATCGACCAAGCGACACATACAGTCCAAGAGTCCAGCCCAAGGACCCTGGTAGTCGGATACGAATACTTCCTTCCTGTAACAAACTCCCCTGCCAATATCAAACTCTGATCGCTGTCAGAGCCAAGTGAATTGGCATAAAAACAAGAGCTGAGGGGCCCCTCTATTACCTAAACACAGGTATAACGGGGCCGGCCGGCAACTGCAAGAATCAGTCGATATATAGATGAAGGCCATTGCTGACTACGGCCCAGAAGAGGAATGTATTATGTATGTAATATCAAGGAAGCCGAGGCCAAGAATCAGGCCAAGAAAGCCGTGCCGATAGACCGCCGCTTTTGAACGAACGGAATAAGCTATTGCTGAGGAGTAATCTTATCAGATCCGCACACTCTCGCTTCTTTACCGCAATTCTCCTCCCCCCCCCGGGCCCCCGAGTCCCCCCCTTGTTCTCGCTTACCCCCGCGAAAGCCGTTCAGCACTAGGGTTAACAAGTCCGAGCGTGGGCACAAATCTAATCAGATTATCTTATCAGATGATCTATTCATGCAGGGGCACGCCGATCCTTGCCAATGCAACGCCGGCGTTGTCTCTGTCTTTGCTTTAGTATGCATTGAGTGAGAAAGTTTCTTCTTTCCTCTCCTGTCTATATGCGACAGCCTTCATCGTGTAATCCTCCAAAATATCCCCTAAAATCGCACAGAGTTTTGCCAATTGGCTTCTATCTCTTTATCCTTTTTCTATGCACTTTGGTACACTGCTTCTCGCCGCAATGAACTGAAAGCTACGGTGTGAACAAAGATACAACTACTTAAGGAAGCTGCAAAGATATATTGGGGGTGTGGGAAAATTTAGTCATGAAACTCGTCTTTTCAAGCTCCCCCAAGCATTAGGCTGGCTCCATCCTTGGATTATCAGTAGATCCTCTTTTCCTTTCGCTCCCCTTTCTGACTTACCCAAATCCGCACAGCCCAATCACCTTACTTGCCACTCTTTTCCTCCCATGGGTTCTGTACTAAGGGTCCCCTTTCTTTGCATCTATCCCAGGTGCTGCGATCGGTAGTAAGCCTAAGATGCAGCCTCGCCTTATCATAGTGTTAGAACAGTGAAAATAGTCTCACAGTTTCAACTGCCAAAGTTCAACTTTTGTCCTGATACTACTATGTAAGTACAATGGGACTCGAATAAACACAACTTAAATGTACTTTGAGCAGATAACTTCCTTAACTGCCACTTTCGTTGCCAAGTGAGCTGATACCAACCAATCATCCTTAAAGGTACCGAAACCGTATTAATTAGCTACAGTCTTGGCAATATGACATTAGCTTGAGAAACAATTAACTAGGGAAGGTCTGTACCACAAGGAATATACCGAATCAGTATTTGCTCGGATTTGAGGAAACTCCTGTCAGAGAAAAGTCGAGACAATGTGGAATTTTTCTTTGGAGATTTACAAGTATTGGAGGGGTCTCAATTAGCCAATCCGTTCAATGGCAATAGCTGTACACTTCAGCCGATAAACTATCATCATGTAACCACATTGTGAATCTATTCGAGCTCAGACATTCAATCTATACTTTAAAGAAAAAGATCCATTCGCATAGTTAAATCCATCCTACTCCAATCTTTCATATCACCGGCAACCTCGGTTTCCATCGCTCTATCCTTGATGACCTGATTAATTAGAAACCAGGTCTATAAGGTCGGAAGAATTTCTCCCCCACTTCACTTGCTAGTAGCCCTGCAGCCGAAGTTGCCCCGCATAATCTGCATCAGCTGCATGCATGGGTACGTACCCATCGCTATTCTTGCCACTATTCCTGCCATTGGAAAACTGGGGCCGTACATGTGAATCGGATGACACGTTGAAGATAGTAACATTTCGACACCTTCTAGAAGAGGGCATCCAACTACTATAAGTGAAATAACTTTTCTGCTTCAAGCCCATGGCTAAAGAAAGAGCTCGTCACTATCCATATTCAAGTCAGCAAGTGACTGCAACTCTATTTGTACGGCCCTAGCCTTAGAGTCGCAATGGAAGCTGCAATAATTGCAGTAAGAAAGCATAAATTAGCATTCTCGACCCGTGCCGAACCTTAGGCCTTGTTTGATCGGAGGTTTGCCGATGGTAGTAGTATACAGTATAATTGCAAGACTGTAAAGCAGCAACAGCTAGCTTTGAGATGTGGAGACAGGCGTCATCTGCTTGTAGAGCAGCGGTGAGGGACTAAAATCTAGTTGCGGACAGTCGATCTGATAAAGAATCTGACAGCGACGCTAAACGCCTATTGGACAGGACTAGACGTCCTTCACATGCCACCTTCAATCAAAGATCGGTTCAACTGGCTACTAGCTAGAATCCCCCACTTTGACAGCTCTGGGTGACGATGTACTGTACACCAGCCACAGGCCTAGGGTTGCCATGCTAATAATGACTAAACTGCCTGGCAAACACCCAGCTCGGAAGATCTAGGAGAGTGTGGTCTGGAATCCTTGAAACTTCTAAGTGGGCTTCTGGAAAACCAAGATCGGACGTACCAGATGCAGTGTATCGGGTGGAGAGTTCCACTTCTACACTTCTAACTTGCTACTGTTCTTACCACCCACCTACCCATGTATACATACATACGTGCATGCATGTAAGACAAGATAAGGAGAGCTTGCGAGCTTGGAGCCCTGGTGGTATCCGAGAAAGGACGACTCGTCAAATTGCCGGACACGCCATTCTAACTGGTAACTTGCTACATATTTCAGGCTTTCTTTTTGTTGGTTCCTAACAGCTTCACTTTGTGCTCTCTAACCATTAAGCTATCGACAAAATAGCTATTGAGCCTATTATTTTGTGTCACGATCGTTTTCTTCCTGCTTTGTCTTATACTGCAGCTCCAGGAACAGTGTTTATCCGCTCTACCGATCTTTCTTCGGGATCTTACCTCCTTCAGGTATCTATCTGTGTCTTGGGTATGTCACTCCTCCTTTTATACTGGTTGACAAAGATGGGGAGGGAACACCACCTGACTCCGCCCTTATTGTACCTCAAAAATAAATGAGCTGGAAGATCCAGAACATTCCTACATCAAATTATTATCCTCAGTATGAACGAGTCAATCATCATGATGTTTCAAACTTCTTCTCGCAGACTTGCTACAGAATCAATGTTATGACCCTAGTACTAATCAATTGATAGGCTGCCAATGAGCTGACCTTGATATCTTGAAGATCTTTGCTTGCTCTGGTGCCGAGAGCTGTATTAGGACTCAATATACTCCTGTCTGTAAACCGACGGGCACGTGAACGGCAGTGATAGCTAGCTACCAAATCCTCAGACAACTACATATATGATAATGGCCTCAAGTCCTCAAGAAGTAGGAGCAGAACCCTCCTGGTCGTCCAGTGAGCAGATGTAAGTCATACTCATTCTCCTGTCCAAATAGCACTACACTGAGTACTGCGTTTTCTGATAAATGCTAGGCCCTCTAATCTTTCCGAATCGTCCCCAACGGTGTCAGTCCATGATCTCATCTGCATTGGCTTCGGTCCCGCCTCACTTGCAATCGCCATCGCCCTTTCCGATGCTTCGTCTTCAGCAAACGTCTCCTTTCTAGAGCGACAATCACAGTTTGCATGGCACGCGGGCATGCAGCTCCCAGGAGCCAAAATGCAGATTTCCTTCCTGAAAGACCTGGCGACACCCCGCAACCCGAAGTCAAACTTTACTTTCATCAACTATCTGTTCTCCAAGAACCGACTGAACAACTTCATTAATTTGGATACTTTCATGCCTTCCAGACTGGAGTATGAGGATTATCTGAGGTGGTGCGCCAGTCATTTTGAGGATCGTGTATCTTACGGACAGGAGGTCCTGGCAGTGGAGCCAGATGTCACATCGAAGACCGGCAAAGTAATCAGATTCAAGGTTATTTCAAGAGATATTGTGACCGGAGAGCTGAACACGCGAATCGCCCGCCATATTGTTGTTGCCGTTGGCGGGAAGGGTAGAATCCCCGCCGAATTCCCCCAATCACACCCACAGGCTGTGCACTCCTCAATGTACTCTCAATCCGTTGCACTGGCTCTCCCAGAGTCTACAAAGGCATACAACATTGCTGTTGTCGGCAACGGACAGTCTGCAGCCGAAATTTTCAATGATCTGCCCTCCCGATATCCTAATGCCAAGGTCACTATGATCATCAAAGGCACTGCTCTGCGACCCAGTGACGATTCTCCATTCGTGAACGAAATCTTCGATCCGGAGCGCGTGGACGGCATTTTTGCCGAAGGGAACGAGTTGAGAGCTACGCGAATCAAGGCAGACAAGGCGACTAACTACGGCGTGGTGAGATTAAATTTGCTGGAGCACTTGTATGAGAAATTCTACATGCAGAGACTAAAGAACGAGGACCCATCAACTTGGCCGATCCGAATTTGTACCAATCGACATGTTGTCAAGACGGAAGAGAAGAATGGCAAGCTACTGCTGAAACTTGGCAAAGTGGCTGTGGATGCGAGCCCTATTACGGAAAATGAGGAGCTGCTTGTCGATGCTGTCTTTGTTGCCACGGGCTATGAGAGGAATGCGCACGAGAGCATCTTGGCGAATACGAAGGGACTTCTGATCGCGGAGGACCGGACTCAGAAGCACTTCCCTATAAGACGGGACTACAAGATTGCGTTTGATGAGACAAAGGTAGCCCATAATGCCGGTGTTTGGTTGCAGGGCTGTAATGAGCGTACGCATGGTGTAAGTTATCCAATCTTCAAATACTTTTCGAACATCACTTACGTGGGAAAATAGTTGAGTGATACCCTTCTTTCTATCCTAGCTATTCGTAGCGGGGAGTTGATCCAGAACATGTTCGGTGGCGACATTGCTGAGCAACAGATCCGAGCGAAGTTGTGAGATAGGATACATGCGTGTGACGTTTAAGTTTCTTGTTACAAAAGAAGAGTGGGAGGCGTAAAAATATTTTCATTAGTTTCAGCAAGACGTATTTTGTAAATAGAAGTAGAAGTCATCTCTTTGAATAAAGCTGCTTCTTTTGGTCCAGCAGGCCCTGTCCGAATAGACCAGATACGTCTTCGCGATTCGATTTATGAATCTGGTCAATTGAAGAGACTGCTACCAGGGCTAGATAAAAAGATCTGTAAAGACCAAAATACAAAATTCCATACCATGTCATTTATCTATTTGCAAACCCCTTCGTGCCGTTCCATAAAGCCCTCTGTAAGATCAATTCCTAGCTCCCAAAACCTGTTTCAGTTATACCGAAATCCCCAAATCGAGCACAGATCCTGACAATAATGAGTTTTACAGTACATTAATCTAATGCCACCTCTGCCCCATAGCGAGCCAAACTTGAGTCCGACATGTGGACAAGCAAATATTCAAAGTAAAACACAGCATCCTCCTTCCACCTACAGTACACCAGCTTTGCTATAATCACTATAATCTCGGTTCCTCCGAGATCCCCCTAACTGGGCAGTAGCACCCACGCTCTACCTGACATCTAGCTAGCTAACTACTGAAACTCCATGACATCAGCGATAGACCGATATTGATTACCCAACACCGATCTAAGAATATCCTGAAACGATAAAAAGAGCTCCAAAGGTTCCGTCTTAGCCATTCCATCAGGACGATCACGCCACGACGACTTGAGCCACAGCGTATGTTCGGACTCGGAAATCGTACAGTCGCGAATCTCGATCTGATAGGACCACTATTATAAGCAGAAACTTAATTTAGCAAGTCGATGAATCTTCCTTGAATAGATATGGGAAATAATCATTAGGCTCTGAGAATTTAGAAAAATAAATCGTACATCTAAGTCCCCCTGAGAGGGGATCGCATATCTAGATCCATTGTTGATAAACATGTAATTTCCCTCTGCCGACTCGGCTAAAAGACCGGGGGATAAAGGGGCCTGTCGTCGAAGCATGCGAATCGTCTCTAATACCTCTGAAAGCTGTTTCTCGCCTTCCTCATCGTCGTCGACCCAGATTTCTGCAGTGGTGGCCTCGTCTGCTGCCAGTACCTGTGTGTAACCCCAGGTACAACAGATGCTCTTTTTCTTCTTCATTTGCATTTGGCTGCTGCTGCTACCACGTCTGGACTCGAATCGATACATCATGAGGGTCCATGCTAGCAGTAGCATGTCGCTCATATCAATTGGTACGTCTGATGTGGTGCTTTTGTGTGCTCCTGTAATTTGGAAGGTGATGTAGCCAGCAAGGTCTAGGTTTCTTTCGCACTCCTGATCTTCTACATCTTCTTCTTCTGCTGCTTCCACGAGCGCGGATTCAGGTGGTGTCACATGACTGGGTAGGAGGGAAGTCATGTTTGTCTTTGCCTTGATTATCTCGTGTCCCAATAGTAAGTATGGTCGATCTTCGAAATTATATCCTTGATGAGCAAGTGTATGAGTTGTCGCCGTCTGATTTTGCACTCTCTCTCGGCCGAAAATTCAATGGCCTGAATAATGGATGTTACTTTGCTTTAGCGAGCTTCAGACTGAAGGGATTCATGCTCTCAAAATAATAATAACATCTGGTTTTGCAAACGGGAGCGATTTTCGGTCCTGAAAAACGTCTTGGATTAACAGAACGAAAACGAAAGTGCCTTGGCCTCTACCCGTCCTCCTCGCTGCAGCCATTTAGTGGAAGCTGTCAGTTCTTCTGCGAGAGAAAACGTGACTTGTGTCCCAATTAATACCAAGCGTCCGCTAGATATCGGAGTCTTTTGGGACATGGAGAGAAAGATTTTGCCGTGGACGCGGGAGGGACGCTGTGGGTTGTAAAAGCAGCATCTAGCGCCGCCCTATTGTTCTTCATCTCAACCAGCCACAGGCAAGCGAACAAGCTAATGCCGCCCGTTTTTCGTGCATCTTAGCGCATCTTACTGCCCAACGCTACTGTACATATGTGAAGGGTGTAAGAAGTGCCATCTCTACCCTTTATCGACACGTCCTCGATCACGGAGGATGATGCCAGCATTATTAATAAATTTTCACCTTTTCCACCACTTTCCGAAATCCATCCCTGTTGATCCTCTCGCCTGCGAGTCTCCTCTAAGCGAACCCCCTTCGCTTGTTTCCCTCCCGGGCTTAGTTCGATCTGATAACTGTATTTCCATGGAACGGCTCCATTCTCATGATATAGCTGCCCGAGCCGAGCTCTTGACTTGCTATTTTGGGAAGGCGGAGTTATTGAAATCCCATCTGATAACCTTTTGTCAAGGGAGGAGAGGGAGCGGGCCGGGAAGTCTGCGACAAGGATTGATTGCCAGTCCTTGGATTTACTTGGCGCTTCGCCTTAACTAAGAATGCCATGACGAGTGTCAGCTTGGCTTTTATGTAACAGAGTTGCTTTGAAGAAGGTAATGAATGCACTGACCGGTATCGGATTAAGAATTCAATTAATTTAGAACCGAGGAAGTAGAGACTCGATCACATCATTACGATTCCCCTCCCCTTTGCGAGAGAGTTCCCGCGCCTTTGATCAGGCAGAAATCCTAGTCACTGCGTGGATGTATCTGTTGGGTCTCAGCTCCAAGATCCTAAAATCATTGGACACATATGCAACTCTGATTGGTCGCATAGAGAGCGCAACCTTTCTGCGAACTCCTACACCTATGTTTTCTTTGCCCCTCTTTGTACGAGTCAGGCCCTGCAGATGGAGGGCAAGGCGGGACAAGATCTTGGATTTTAGTAGTCGGAGTTGAAAGTCGCAATTCTAGTTGCTGGATCGAGCAGGCACTCCAGGTATTGTTCCATGGCCATTGCGAAGTCGAAGTTATTTTATCGATCTTTTTTGATAGACCGTGCTTGCCGTTGGAAAGGCCTTGAGTTTGAGAGAGGTCTCGAACTAACATGAGGCGTTGCTGGATCAATACCACGTGAAAGGCTGTTTCTTCGGAATCGACCATATTGCAATATCACAAGAGGATCACCCCTCTATTGGTCCATTGATCCAATAGAGGAACCCACCAAATGCCACCCACAACCCGATTCGACACCTCAGGATGCACAAATCATGCCAGAAACCCCCAACTCACCTTCTGGATATGAGATGGACCACACAAAAGGAAGCGAATAGCGCCACATTATCCTCTCCCATGATTACAACCATGTTATATTCCTGCCTTGGAGAGGGGGTAATGAAGAGATATGTCGACGTGGCAGAAACCAACTAGTATGTATGCTGGCGAACAGAATTCCCTCATAAACATCTCATATACATCGTTGTCGGATGTACCTTCGACTATCATCGGGCGGTATATACACTTCAAACTCACACAGTGCATCATTCGGATTCATTCAGGGACGGAAAATCCATTTTCATCCTACATTCCGATTGAAATCCTTCCCGTCGCCATCTGCCTCGCTTCTCTACCTGGATTCCACTCCGCTACTTCCTCTCAATATAACAACTTGACTTGAACAAGCACCAAATAATGGAATTATCTTCCTACGCAGTACCATCCGGCAAGGTGCCAGTGCACTATCCAATCCCCGCCACACGTGGCGCCCCTCAAGAATATCATTCTGTCCTCCATCTTGGCCACTATCATACACCCTCCACTTCACCCTCACACAAGACCTCCTCTACCAAAGAACTCGCCACTACTATATCTACCTCTTCGCAAGATGACCATCAGATTCGATCTTTGACAACAGCGACATACCCCATCTCGACACGCACAACTCTCTGGTTGCGTTAGATATATCAGTACTGCAGTAATATCACATGACTACTGAGGCTTCGACTTTTTTCCCTCGACATATAAACTAGCAGAGTGTTTGGAGGTAGCTGTAAGTTGAGATTTGAGGGACAGAGAAGAGTTGCAGCTGGATGGGAAGAAGGACCAGCATCCACCACTAATTTTACCGGGAAGAATTCGAAGGAGTATAAGTGAGGCTATTTTTGAGAAGTGCATATATATATATATATATCATGTATGGGCCAGTATGTCAAGCGTGAACATAAACTGAAGGTCAATCTTGGAGGATAGGACTTTTTTTTATCACATATCCGTTTCTTAAGACTAGATCATAACGGCATGCATATGGCATGCGTTAGTTACCAGAGCAGCGCAAGCTGTGCTACGCGACCTCATAGCATGAGTCTCATGGCATGGCTTTCAACGATAACTTTGGCAATTAATGTTACGGGACTCTAACTGTGAAGCCAGCATTTTAATAGCACGATCTACCCAATTCAGCCTCCTGTTGGTTCACCCGAGATTCATACACATCTTCTCTCAATTCTGACAATACAGCCCCAAATTTCCCCTCATCGAGCATTGACGTCAACAACCCACTGATTAACATCACCACCCTCCCCCTCCCTCGTAGTATACTCACTCCCATCCATCTCCGCACCTCTCTCCCTCCTCTCCCCTTCCACAATCTTCAATCCCACCTGCCTCAGCACATGTTTCTTAACCTTCCCACTCCCCGTCTGAGGCACTTCATCCATACCAACATCCTCGTCCCCGAACCAAAACACATGCACGGGCGCTTTATGCCAGCCCAGCGCCTGCCGCACCCATGCCCGCAGTTCTTCATCCGAGGGTCGTTCCAACCACGAGGAAATCAAGGACGGAAGGAGGAAGGCGGAGACTACTTCACCGTATTTGTGATGTTTGAGACCGACGACGGCGGCGCGGGCTATATGGCCGGACGGGTGAGAGACGAGCCGGGATTCGATTTCGAGGGGGTAGATGTTTTCGCCTCCTGTGTTGATCTCGGTTAGCTACTGCGAAGAATGGAACCGTCTTGAGGACCATTATAACGAACTTACCCCTGATAATAATATCCTTAAACCGGCCCGTAATCGTGCAATAACCCTCTGCATCAAACATAGCTTCGTCTCCAGTGTGCAGCCACACTACTCCACTCTCGTCCGCAATCATACACTCCCGCGTCTTCTCCTCGTTCATCCAATACTCCTTTTGCAGACTATACCCCGCCATACACAGCTCTCCCCTCTCTCCCACCTTAACAATCTTCCCATCTTGTCCCACGATCTTCGAATGCATGTGCGGCATCACCTTACCCACACTGTTCAAGCGCCGCTCAATACTCGTGCTCGTCGTGGCATTGAAACACGTCGGGCTCGCTTCCGTGAGCCCATAGCTGGACGTGTATTCCGTCATATTCAACTCCCTAAACAGTCGCTCCATGAGCGCTTTCGGTACCGGTGCCCCGGCAATGATGCCCGTTCGTAGTTTCGGGCAGGAGAATGTCGCAGGTCGGGGGATGGAGAGCAGCTCTTCGAACATGGCGGGGACGCCGTGGAGAGCGGTGCAGTTTTCTTTGGAGAGGACGGAGAGCACGGAGGATGCGGAAAAGGTTGGGGAGGGGATTATTATCTTTGCGCCGTGGGTGAGGCAGGTCAGAAGGCCGAGAACGAGGCCGAAGCAGTGGAAGAGGGGTGGTGGACAGCACAGAATGTCTGAGGAGGTGAAGGACATGCGGTGACCGATGAATCGAGCATTATTGATCAGGTTGCTGGATGATACATTAGTTGAGCATTAAAGAACTCCACACTTCACGGGGTACCTACTGGTGAGTTAACATGGCAGCTTTTGGGTGTCCTGTCGAGCCACTCGTGTATTGTAGATTGCACACATCGTGAGTGTGGACTCCCTTTCGGGCTTCCTCAAGCGCCTCGTCCGTCACTTGAGCACCGAGCATCGATCGTACCTCCTGATAGCTGATAAATCCTTCGAACTGCCCGTGTAGTATGACTACAGTCTTCAGCTCGGGCGTCTTTGATGGTTCCTCGCTAAGCTGGTGCAACAAGTCGAAATTCGAATGACGACCATATTTTTCTTCTATGAAAAGAACTTTGCATCCTATATTCTGGTAAGCAATAGTTCCATTCTCCTATCTGTCACAAGTGTATCACTTACCAGAATGCTCCAAAGCATGGCTAGCCTCTTCACTGGTATACGTCGCATTCAACACTACAAGTACACCTCCCAGGTACCCGACGGCGAAGAAAGCCGCAACATATTCGTCACAGTTGCTTGCTAGAATACCAACTCTATCTCCTTTCTTTACCCCCAAAGTTACCAATCCTTTGGCAAGTCTCCTACTCTGCTCTTGAAGGTTTGAATACGACCACCTTACTCCGGTATGTGCAACAACTAGACATTCCTTCTCTCCTCGAGTGGCAGCTTGCTCATCTAGCAGTCCTCCTAACGTCAAGTCCCGAAGTGGAGGTTCTAGCTCTCCGTGAACAATCGACAGGCCTTCTTCGTCGTGGGAGGAGCTATTCGTAAAATGATTTTTCGTTTGAGTCAATCGCTGTAGAGCAGATGAGTGGTGGGAAGACATTTTTCCCAATTTCTACCCCAGTACGACATGAAATAACATCCAGCTGCTAGAGATCTGATAGACAAAGATTCTTCAGCTATCTAAATCGTAAGATAGCATGCAATTTTCCCCCAGCATTATGGTATTCTAGACCGCGGCGAACTTGCTAAGCCTGCCTACCTGCTCGCTGCTATATGATCAATCCTCTTCCCCCTGACCCCGTTCAAGGAACCCATCACTCCTTCAAGCGAGTGTAACTTGGCTGCCCTTTGGGGTTGGTATCCCGTCATCTTTCACTTCTATGACTAACAGACAAAGCGATCTCAATGATTTCCTCGATGAGCTGCGTAAGGATTGTCGTCCAAGACCGACTTGTATATGGCGGCTGAGCGGCGGGGGTGAAGAAAAGATGGCCCCTTGCAGAATTCTCATTATTCCAAGAAGTAAATACCCACCGACGCACCAGGTGTAAAACGGCGCTCCTCCAAGCCCCACCTTCTACGCCTCTAGCGACTATACTCTGGTTGGAAGTGATGAGCCGACATTCGCAAGATGATCTGATAAGATAAGATGGCTTTAGGTTATCAGATCCGTTGCTAGCGTAACATTTCAAGGACCTACATATATTAGCGTTTCATCCACCAACGTAACACATACAGTAGTGCAGTACAGGGGCAAAAATCCCTGAACGTAGCTTACAATAGCGGGGCTGACGCCACTGTACGAGGTATCAGATTCTTCATCTTAACCCTGTCCCGCCAGTTTCCTGCATGGAGCCCAGTAATCTAATCAGATGCCCCCCCTCCATCAACGGGCGACCGAAATTATTTCCGATGAGGTTTCTCGTCTGAGGAGAACGTTCCGTGATCGCAATTTCAGCTCCAGACCTCGGGCGAAGCTCTTGGAACCGCAGCCTGATGTTGAGGGTTCGAGACATTTCCACCTATTTTGCAGTTTTCTGGATAGATGTCTAAGCAGCTTATGATGCTCATGCCTAGATGGCTTGGGATACAGAATAGTGTTCTTGGTATCAAATTTCTAGCCCCACGTACAGTCTCTATCCATAGTTCATTCCATCTCTTTAAACATGCCCCAATGGCATAATCTCTTTCCTCTCCCTAGCTCATGTTATCGCGATCTCTCGTGTCATTGCTCCTCAAACGACCCCCTTCTTCCTCCTATTTCAGAAGATCAACCATGGGAAGCATCGAACTCCCAACCAAAATCCTTGTTATCGGAGGCTCATACGCTGGCCTGGCCGCAGCATTGAATCTCTACGACCTGTGTAATGGAAAACAGGCCAGGACGACCTTATGGCGGAAAGAAGAGCCCAGAGAGAGGTTGAGCGTACCTGTGGAGATTAAGATCGTGGATGAGCGGGACGGCTTTTGTGAGAAATCTCCTAGACTCTTTCGATGCATCATCCTTTGTAATATTGTGTTGAAGTGAATGAATGTCAGCTAATAAGGCACCAGATCATGTCATCGGCACCCCACTCGCTTTGTCTTCCGAATCGTATGCGGAGAAAGTTTGGATGAGATTTGCAGAGATGCCAGCGCTCAAATGTCCCGGGTTAAGCTGGACACAAGGCAGGATTTCAAGAGTTGATACGGGGACAAAGGTTGCAACTGTTGCAGACACTATATCTGGGAAGGAATATGATGAGAATTATGACTATTTGGTCGTTGCGTCCGGATTGAGGAGACAGTGGCCCACTATCCCACAGAGCTTGAGAAAGAAAGAGTATCTTTCCGAGACAAGTGCTCATATCAGAGCAGTCAAAACTGCGAAAGAAGGTGTAGTTGTTATTGGTGGAGGTTCGTACAGATTCGTGAAGTAATCTGTTCGGGTTGCTGATATCTTTGCAGGTGCCGTTGGAATCGAAATGGCAGCAGAGCTAAAACTCGTCGAACCCACTCAAAAGACCACCCTCATTCATTCAAGAGATAAACTTCTCTCAAACGAGCCCTTACCAGACGAGTTTAAAGACAAAAGTGCCGATATCCTCCGTGAGATGGGCGTTGACCTCATTCTGAACGAACGACCATCCGAGGTCGTCGCAGTCGAACCAAAAGATGGAAATCCACGCTTCAGACTCACCATGAAAGATAGGAGTTACATTTTCGCCGGAAATGTTATATGGGCAATCTCTAAAGCCATACCTTCAACTTCCTTCCTGCCACAATCCGTGCTTGATGCAGAAGGCTATGTGAAGGTCGACTCAAAGTATGTATCCTCCTCGTTCACTACCACTTTCTCTATTTAATTGCTAATGTAAATCAGCATGAACTTCAAGTCTGACCCACCAAATGCCCGCTTCCACTTCGCATGCGGCGATCTCACGCACTGGTCAGGCATCAAGCGCTGCGGAGCAGCCATGGCGCAGGGTGGCAACTGCGCAGCTAACATCTACCGACTACTTCTACAATCCAAGTTCGGGACCGAGCCAGTCTTCATCGAGTACCCGGAAGTGCCGCCCATGATTGCGTTAGCTATCGGTGCCAAGGCGGTGGTGTATAGTCCCGAGAATGGAACGACGTGGGGGGAGAAGGAGATGGAGGTGATGTTTAGGGATGACTTGGGGTTTGCTAGTAAGCGTCACCTTTTTACTCTTGTTGCCCAAACCGGTTGTTAATGGGGGCTAATATGTTCGCGTAGTTTGCTGGGAGTATTTGCAGCTTAAGACTGAATGGAAGCCGGCAGAGAAAAATGCCATTTCGTGTGTTTAGTATCGCATTCATGGCCGGCGTTGGTGGCTTTCTGATTGAATATGGTTTATCTTTCTGAACTAGATGACATGTTCTACGCGTCATACTGCATCTCCGTGGGCGCATTGGAAGTGGTGAGAATTGTCTCGATCGTAAAAGGTCACGTGAATATGTATTTTGAGGAAGCTTGGAAAGATCTCACCCAAACATCAAGATTTTCTTGCTATTTACAAGAAATCTAAAACATAATTCAAATAAGGAGTTTCAAGTTACACGATTTGTTGATCTTTCAAAGCACTTTCTTTCGTGAGGTGATCGATTCAGTAGGTAATCTTGCATCGCTTTGAAGCGCCTCATCTACCTATTGAAGAGAATATGCTAATAGCTAAGGATCCAGTAATACAATTCACTATTAATCTCAGAGTTTATACACAGTCAAGGATAATAAAAGACATTTTTGTCTTCCCAAGCTCTGAGAATCTACGGCGTCTTTTTGTCTGTCGCACCACGTGACTTTTGTTTACACTTTGCTTCCTGCACCACATCCAAGCGAGCGTAGGGGCTTCCGTGCCTCCTTTTCGGCAAAGAATCAACTCCTATACACTTCGTAGCCATGATTTGAGTCAAGCTGAGGCAGCGCCAGATGTTTAGTCCTGCTTTTGTATTTAAAAGATGCCAACGACATTTATTTACTATAGTGGGGGCTCTCAAACCTTCCGCTGTGATTCCCACTTTTTCACGCTCGTTTCATAGGTCCATGAAAAATGGTGGAGTGGATGAAAACTTTTTGGAGGCATCCCACTCTTTTCCCTTTACGGGCGTGTAGATATTCATCGTCGCGACTTTGACGGCCTAAGACGTTCTCATCGTACCCCTCCTCCACATTCCGACCCGACTTCCCCTGAGGAAACTCGGCTACGAGTTTAGCGAGCAAGCTGTCCCCAATCTGATAGCTAACCCCGCAAACCCGCCCCAATGGCTTGTTGATTGACCTATCACCGCCACCTCATTCCCACGCCTCTGCCGCTAATATAGGTCAGTTGCCATCTAGAGACTAAAGTATATGCCGTTGACGATATCCGAGAATTGGTCCGAGGTTTCTCCTAAAAATTACTTTATACTTCAGGATATATATATATATTTGAATCTGAAGGACCCCCCCGATCATATTGATTCACTTCAAAATAACACAAATTGACATCGACGGACGTACAATACAGGAGTCTTTCAAAATGCTCACTGTACCCCTCCAAATCAACGGCAAAGACGTCACCACTTCCAAAACCCTCGACGTCACTAATCCTTCTACCGGCAAAGTAATCCACAAGGCATCCTCTGCGAGCGTCAGCGACGCCATCTCCGCCGTCGAAGCAGCACAGGCAGCGTTTGCATCGTGGAGGGAAACAACGCATGCAGAGAAACGTGCTATCTTCTCCAAGGCAGCTGATATCCTCGAGCGTCGCAGCGATGAGGCTGGAAAGTTGGAAGAAGAAGAGATTGGCGCCAGTCCGTTTTTTGCAGGAGGATTCGATGTTCCGACTGCGGTCGGAGGATTGAGAGATGTAGCGGGAAGGATAGGAACGTTGGAGGGAAAATATCCGCAGCTGGGAGATCCGAAGAGGAGCGCAATTGTGTTGAAGGAGCCCTTTGGAGTTATCTTGGGGATAGCACCTTGGTAGATGTTGCTTTCCATGACGATTGTTTTCAAGCTGACAAAGTGAAAGGAACGCCCCTTATATCCTTGGATTCCGATCCGTGACCTACGCCATCGCAGCAGGGAATACCGCAGTCTTCAAAGTCTCTGAGATGGCTCCCCGAACCATGGGTTTCATCGGTACCGTGTTCCGCGAAGCTGGTCTTCCGGATGGCGTTTTGAATGTGATTCAGCATCACCCAGAAGACGCTGCAGCAGTCACGAAAGCGCTGATTGAGCATCCGGCCGTCAGGAAAATCAACTTTACGGGGAGCACGCCAGTTGGTCGCATTAT
Source organism: Ploettnerulaceae sp. D365 (assembly GCA_003988805.1). Classification (NCBI taxonomy): domain Eukaryota; kingdom Fungi; phylum Ascomycota; class Leotiomycetes; order Helotiales; family Ploettnerulaceae; species Ploettnerulaceae sp. D365. The sequence goes on along the minus strand of QYAL01000024.1, from coordinate 73,408 downwards.
CGCTGAGCTCGCTGGCAGGAACCTCAAGCCATGCTTGATGGAGCTTGGGGGCAAGGCTCCGGCTCTCATATTGAAGGATGCTAATCTGAAAGCCGCTGCTTCAGCATGTGCTCTGGGTGCGTTCATGAACAGTGGACAGATTTGCATGTCGACAGAACGAATCGTCGTCGAGAAGAGCGTCAGTTCCGCTTTCGCGGAAGAGCTGAAAATTGCTATCGAGGCCATGTTACCTCCGAAAGGAGACGCATTGGTCCTTATTACCACTGCTAGTGTGAAGAAGAACAAAGCACTCCTCGCAGATGCAAAGAAGAAGGGAGGCGAAGTCATTTTCGGTGATATAAACTCCGAGGAAGCGGCCCCTGAGCGTATGCGACCTGTTGTGATGAAGGGCGTCAAGAAGGATATGGACTTGTACTATACTGAATCCTTCGGTCCCACGGTATCTCTAATCGAAGTCGATGATGAGGAAGAGGCTATCAAGATTGCGAATGATACCGAATATGGGCTTACTTCAGCGGTATTTACTGATGATTTGGCGCGGGGACTTAGGGTGGCGAAGAGGATTGAGAGCGGCGCTGTACACATCAATGGCATGACTGTCCATGACGAACCTGGGTTGCCGCATGGTGGTGTGAAGGGAAGCGGATGGGGAAGATTCGGATCAACTGGTTTGGATGAGTGGGTGAAGACGAAGACAATTACTTACATGAATTGATCCCAGAATCACATTCGTCTGAGCTGCCTAGAATGATTGAGCGTGATTGTTGGAAGACTTGAATTCTTGTGATTCACACCAGCGGCTGCAGATAGGTATAAATCTCTCGGGAGCTTTGCTTCTGGAGATTGTCTGTATTCCATAGTATAACTCGATCTCGTAAAGATCAAGTTTTTTACTATACGAACGTATCCAGTTCACCCTGAGTCGATGACGCAGTATCAATGTTGAGAAACTCACAAATACATGACGAGTTAGCTTCTGTTCCCTCACTGTACTAAATCTGATCCCAGACTTGATTCAACAAATACTGATTTGAATAATTATCATTTTAACGAAGCCAAGCATTAGAATTTGTCATTTGTCAAAGTCATCGCTTAAGCTTCTCATCGATGAATCATTTTTAATGCTGATTTATGATGTTTCTCTAGACGCCGACAGAACTAGTATATCTTTCATTAACATCACGGAGGCTCTAAGAGCAAGTACCCACCTCAAGGTATGAGGAGTTAGGAATTATACGATGGGTTGCATTTAAGACTGGGATAATAATCAAATAATCTCTAATCTTGCAAACTATTATGAATAAGTGTAGAGATGGTTAAATAAAATTGAAAGTCTGGGAAATGTGTGCATTAAAGAGAGATAGCATCAAGAATACAGGGTGGCCTAACAATTATCTACTGTTTTTTTTAGCTTGAATTTCCGACCGAAGAACGCTGCGAAAGTAAACTCTACCAATCAAATCTGATTCAAATGACTATTGTGACGTCGAGTCAATGATCTGAACATTCTCCAACCATAATGAGCTAACGGGACTAGAGTTCAAGCACGCGCATTCGGATCTTTAGGCGCACTCGGAGTCGCTGGCACACTCGGGTCTGCTGGCGTACTCGGGACCGCTGGCGCATTCGGGTCTACAGGAGTATTCGGATCCACAGGAGCACTCGGGACCACTGGCGCACTCGGATCCGCGGGTTTTGAAATTCCATTCGCAGGCTCAATCAACTCTACCTTCAGGGTATTCCAAAGCGCCAGCCAACCCGCCTGTGCAGCCGCCACACAATAATCCACCCTCAGATTGACCCTGCTCAGCTTCTCCTTCCTCTCATCCCACCCGATGAACAGCTCTTTATCCAAAACAAACAACGTGGCCTCAGCGCCGCACTCGGCGAATATTGAGCTTGCGGCAGATTTCTTGATGCCCAGGCATAGATTTCGGCATTGTGTAAAATCGCCGCGTTCTAAGCAGGTGCGCGCGAGGGCGAGGGATTTCATTTCCATCATTGCTTCGTCGGTTGCTTCGGGAGTGAATTCGGAGGGGTCGTAGAGGCTCATGCGGCAGATTTCGAGATTGAGGAGGGGTTTCTCGACGTCGATTGCAATTGTGGAATCTACAGACGCAAGGTTGCGGATGAAAACGCGGGTTCCTCTGTTCCAGGCTTTCAGTGCTTCACGACGATTCGGATACGTGGTGTTATTTATCGATTCCAGGCTTTTTATGGCGGTGATTTGGACTTCGTGGGAAGACGTTGCATCATTCATCTGCTTAAGCAGAGTTACGAGAACCAGCTTTCTGCTGCCCTCTGTAGCAGGCAGTTGATTTGCCTCCTCCACTAGTTTCATGGCTGTTTGGACAAGGCTCGCTTGGCTAGCCGTGCTGTTCCAAAATTCCTCTTCGGAGCTGGCACTTGTGAGAAAGGCGCGGCCGAATTGCATGGCTTGTCGTTGCTCCGGTGTGAGGGAGAGAGCTGCTTGCAAGGTATTGACGGCGCCGATAAATTGGTTGTGCAAAGCCGGGAAAGTGTGATATGTAGGAGCAAAGCGGATTGCATGATGCGACTCCAATCTATAAGTAATCGGATTTATACTGTATTTAACTCGAGAACCTTGGTTTAGTGCGCGGTAGTGCAAGATTCCGTGCCCATAAGCCCGTACAGCGACGGACCAGAATTCCTCCTGCTGTACGTCCTGGTAGAACGATATTGGGATCGGAAAGAGTTCGTCAAACGTCTGGACTCCGGGGTTAATTAATTCGATGCCTGTTTCATCAGAGGCTGGGATGTCTGCAACAGTAGGCCAATATCGGGACAGAAAGAATCCAAGCGGCAGGATACCATGACCATTGTCATTTATAAATTTAGTGGTGCTTCCTAGATTAACCTAGAGGGAATTAAGATATGATATGTTGTAACGTAGGGATTGGTACAAACTTACAGCTTGTTCGTAGCTGAATCCTATCTCAGCTAAAGGTTCGGAATCGAAGTAGAGTTCCGTTGTATCATATACTCCACGGAGTTCAGAAAACAGAAAGTGTACCGCATGCATAACCTCGTGAGCGACCTTATCCAAATTAGAATGATATCCGTCATGGAAAAAAGTTCTTACGGTAATAGCAATTGACCATTCAATGCACATGCGTTCTGCCGAGTTCAAGTTGTCTCTCAACAAATATTCAAACTCGTGCAGATTCAGCCATGTGAAGACGCGGGCTTTCTTGTTAGGTGTTGGGTCAAATCTCATGTACAAGTTGTTCGTCGCCGTCAGCGCAAGCGCATTGACTGGGTCATCTGAGGGGTCCATCGGGTCTTCATCTGATCGCATGAACCCAAATTGATACATGAACCTGTTCTGCAAAAGGCCGAATGCTGTGTCTCGGTCAAGGGGAGTTGCTGCCTGAGCCGCGAACTCGGCGGTTGGGCGTGGTTCAATGTATCGTACATCGTCTCTGTCCTGGTCTTCAGGTTTCTTTCTAAAAGCAGGAATCTCTTTTCGGGGAGCATTTATCAGAGCATCAAACTATAGATGACTAAGCTAAAATTCGGCAACTAGAAATGCAACATACCCAAGGTAGTACGTATATAGACGTAAGCATTCTCGAGGCAAGTACGAGAACTGGCTCTAAAATTGTCCACACTTGATCATTGTGAGCGCTCCACTCACTCCCATCATTCATTGTGTAAAGAGTGTCCCGAAAAAAGTCGGGTTGGAGGGGTACATGCTCCCAATTCTCTCGTCGCAGCATGGGTAGTATGGCCTTGGGCAGATTTCCAGGGGCTAATTCCCGTAAGGGGAGGCAGTCAAGTTGGCCAAGTTCTCGCGTGGTAAACCCGCTTAGTTTCTCTCTCTGGTACTTTTCATACTCCTCCACCTCGGGCTGATTCATTGGCTCAAGTGATGCGAATGAGTATTCTGTGGGTGTGAGCCCACTGTTATAAGCGGTTTTTGAATATGTTCCATATTTTCGAGCCCAAGCAGTCAGTCGCTGCACCGAGTTTACTGAGATTGGTTGAGGTGATTGTGGTAAAAGTGGTCGAGACTGCTGCGTGGCCATCATGGGAGTCTGATTCTCACGAGGAGCAATTGCCAAACTGTGGTCAATGTTTGCAGAAACTTGATTTAACTTGATAAAGCTAAAACCAGTCAAGAACACCTTTGTCTTAGAATTGTCTTTATACCATGTAGCTGAATAAAAAACGGATATATAAAGAATGGACAGTCGACTTCTTTCTTTATCTCATTACAATTAGTCATAGCTCCGTGGGTGCTATTGTCAAACAAAGAAGGCCAAATGAAGAACCTGAAAAGATTCGCAAGCAAAATACAAAAATTCGACAATGCAAACAAATATACTAACTGATACAGATCAAGATAAGGTGCTCTGAACTAAAGCCACAGTCTTTTCGGCCAATAGCTGAGCATCTGGGGGAAATCTTGCACTCAGATAATTATATTTATTGTCTTCAACCACAAATCTGCCTCCGTTGAGCATTTACTAATACTAATTCACGGAGAGAAGCGACTTACGGGCGTGTTCCCAAGCTGTTCTTGTACTGCTTGTTTGGGTCATCCAGAGCATTTCGAACCTGGCACAATATCAGTGGTAGCCCAACTTTCAATAGTCCATGAGACCCACAGAAGCTTCAACGTCATCACTCCCAGCTCCGTATGTCTTGTAGTAATCCCCAAGGAATAGCCTTGTGCCCCAGAAAGCGAGTAATTCGAAACGTGCTGGCAGTGCTGTGGTAGAACACTCGTGTATTACACTCCTCCCATCAGCATTCCTCGTTTCTGACAGCACCATGACCCCGTGGCAGACAGCTGCAACGGTCTGTTTGCTCGGCTTTATCGTTGTAGGGAAATAAGCGGCCAGCAGCTTGTGGATTGTATGAGAGTCTATGAGCTGCCGAACACTTTTCTCGTGTCCGCCTGGGAGAAATATCAGATTGTACGGGTCGAAGCTGAAGCCCGGAGAGGACCACGAGAGAGGATGTTGAAATTCGGGACTAGTGGCCATCGTATCATATAAATCAATGGTAGATTGAGTAGCCCCCTGCAAGCTCACAAATTAGGGTGTCGTTGGCCCCAGAGGAAGATATGTCAAAATACAAGGAGCTTTTGGGTGATGCCCTTTAGCATCATCTCATCGCATGCAGGTATCTTGCCATTTTCTGTCGCGAACTGTACTTCGAATCCTGCCTTCTTGAACGCTGTATAGGGCACGGCTGTCTCTAGAATATTTGCAGCATATCAGCAAGATAATTGTTGCGTTGGGGAAACTCCGAGTTCTATCAATACCTGTTGGATCGTGCCCGTAATCTGACATTGGGATAAGAACCTTTGCGCCTTCCATGATGCAAGTTTTGCTTCGAGTTGCAAAGTAGAGTGCTACAAATGTTAGTAAGAGATAATTAGTAGATTGTAGCAGTAGTAGAGTGATAGTAGTATATCAGGTCCGATGATGATGTCAGTTGACGCGCCTTTGCAGCTAGCGTCCGAGTAGCTTCGGTTGATTACGATTTGCATGACTGGTCAGAACAGACTACCGTATTTTGCTCTTTAATCGTCGGCGTCGGCCAGCCACCGTCTTTCATAGTGCATCTACATTTACATAGATCCATCTATTCAGCAGCATTCAACAGCATAGTGCGAAGAATGGTCTACACTAGTTGAGTAGTACTACTTCACATTTTCGAAAATTCAATTTCGCATTTCACTAGCCACATCCTCACGCCTTTCAATGTGATCAATGGCTTTTCATCACTGTGGGAATGATCGAGCTTCTGTGCATGTCTGTGGCCTACGGATTCGAGCCTACGGCCTCCGGATCCTGCTAGCAAACATACCTGCTTCTTACCAAGCTCTCTTTGTTTTATCCTATTCCCTGAATGTATCTTGAATAGGAATCTGCAAGCGTACGAAAAAAAGTATGAAGATAAACAAAGATACGAGTCAACAAAGGCCATTGCCCATGGCCGTCGTGATTATCTTTCTGAATAAACCACTTAATGCTAGGTCGAAGGTCAATTGCAAAGACTCATATATAGTCTTCTGATTTTTAAAAAATTTACCCCTAGGTGTTAGATATTCCGGTCGAGGGCCTCGGGGATGCTTTCATTCCGCCCACAAGACGAAGCGGCATTCCTCGCAAGCGAACCAACGTGGAAAGTCAGGCTTGGGCCAGGCTGGCATGGAAAACGTTGTCTTGGAAGGGGTAGCTATGGCGTGACGAGTTTATGGGAATATGAGGGTGACGGTCCCAACGCACCAGCTATCAAGCAAGTGGTTGTCAAGCAATCACAGTTCTCGCCTCACGCCAATAGGAGCGATGGGAGGTCGGCATTAGACGAAGGCAATATTGGGCTATCGCTAGCTCCGCTCAAGGCACAACATCTGGTCCGCCAGTATGGTGGAAATCGCCTTGGCGACCGCTTCGCAGAAATGGACCATGTTGTGAAGATCTTCTTAGAATACTGCCCGGGAGGAGATCTGGCTCAATTTATGCCTGGTAGTCTCGAAGCCATGAGGCAGCAGCCAGAACCTCTATCTGAGATGGATGCTTGGAGCATTTTTAAGTGCATGGCCCTGGGGATTCTTGCTATGGATCAGAGAACAGAAGATATCACCGATGAGGGACACTGGAACGATGACGAAGAGTTGATGCATTGTGATCTCAAAGCTGACAATAGTATAGTCCTCGTTCTGCCCTAAGAAACTTCGCTGAAAAAAAATAGTTTTCCTCGGATTTAGAGATAAGGATCATGCGAGAATACCAGTTGTCAAGGTGTGCTAATGTAGGTTTTTACTGACGACTATAATGTACTGACAAGCAGTGATAGATAGGTGATTTTGGGGAGTCATTGATGGTCCCTTCGCAAGACCTCCAAGATGACGAGTATGGCGGAACATTTCTAGACAGAGGAGCAGATGAGTTCAAGCCTCCTGTAAGGCTTCTTTTCTTCTAATCCTTGCTCTTTAAGAGACTTGGTAGTGCTTGGCTGACTTAGGAATAGGAAGAGACGGTCGAGTGGACATTTGGTCCCTGGGGCAGAACCGGCATTCCTGTTGAGAATCCTCGAAAAGGTACCTGCTCCAACATCTGGCAAGTTGGAGCAATAATGAACTGCCTCCTTCTTCAACAAACTCTCAACTTCAATCCTGACCGCTGTGATGATCCACGAGATCCTCGAACCAGCCGCTCTTCTCTTGGCGAGCGAGGGACAACGTTGGCCACACACCTTAATCATAGTATACGACTTGAGACGGACGAGATGGAAAGACGATACTCGAAAACCCTAAGACAACTGATACAGAAATGTCTACTCAGGGAGGCCCCTATGCGTCCGTCCTCTTGGCAGCTAGCCAAATCTACAGCGCAAGGTCTGGATACGACAGCGAGAGGCATACTGCTCCTCACACAACGAACTGGACGATCGGGGCTACCCACACTGCCCAATAATGTCCAGGACCTCCCATCACGAGCACCAGATTATCAAGAACCCGAACCTCCCACGGCCTGGCTTATTCACCATCAACAATGGGAAGACGCACTTCGTTCATCCTCTCGACCTGGTCCCAAACTAGGCGGTTTTGTAACCGGAATCGCTACTCCAGTCGCTGCGTTGGCAGGAGGTGCTGTAATATCTGGTGCTAGTAGTGCGGTATCCACAGCTCGCTCGATTTTTTCTGGGGGTGTAGGAATGATGTCGGGATATCTTTCAAGTCGTCCTGTTACAACAGTTGCTGGGATGCGTTCAGACGAACGTTCTCCAGCTCCAAGTCGCAGCCGGGCTTCTAGATATTCCGCACGAACACAACGAGCACGCGAATCACATCCTGGACAGCCCAGGCAGCCCAGGCAGCCAGCTCCGGGCCCACCTGTTTATTATCAAGTCGATGAGCCTGGCTTTGTAGTTATCAATAGAGAAGAATAGGGGACTGGGCTCACGTTACAGTACCGAATTTCATTTATACTGTTCTGTAGGTGCAAATTGGGGCTTTTGATAATAATTGCCAATAATAGAAGGTAATAATTAAGACATGCAAATTTGAGTCGCTACATACTCTATGTCTCCAAGTCACACAAGGTATTAGTTCGCGAAAATTACATTTCAAATAATGATATTATCGGTCCACCACTGTAAAATTCTGCGAGCGCTTGGTCGGTTCTTGGCAAACTTCTCGTCGGCTAGTTTCGTTCGTAGTTGGTTTTCATGATTCGAGTGATGCAGACGTGCCTAATACATACCGCCATGGTAAACGCACAAGGGTTTCGATCAGATGGCTGTGGCTTCAATTTGGGTGTACGAAGTACGAAGTATTATTGTTCACCTACCTATTATCCCTATAATCATGGTCTCTTTTTTTCTCGATCGTGGAAGTCTACTACTAATTACTAATTCTTTCGCATAGTTCAGGTCTTCACCTTCTCTTCCACTTCCTCTCCTGCTTCGTTGATGATGAATTCTGGCCCCGGTAGAATTGGCCCCTGCTCCCAGATCGTACTCTTCGACCCCAGCTACTTGTACTTGTAAGGCGTACAATAATAATATAAGGCGTACAATAATAATATAAGGCGTACAATAATAACACTCCACACCGGTCTGTAATGGTGGATTGAGGAAACCCCTGCAGGATAGATCTCCCACCTCTCCGAACTATTCTCCCTAATTGGCAGGATTGATCCCCCACTTCCGAACTATTCTCCCAAACCTAGTGGTTTTGGCTCAGCAAGGGGTATATAACCAGATGGGAATTACGGATTAAACCGGGGGGGTAGGTATCCTTGGGTATCCTTGCAGCGATTCGGGTTATGTATGGCTAGCAATGGACGCTAGACAATTATTCTAGGAGGAGGAGGAGGAGGAGGAGGAGTGAATTTTCGGCTCATTCGCTTGCAAAGCTGCTTGGCTGGCAGGAGTTTACATTTCAACGTGGAGCGAACTAAATGAAAGAATTCCTTGATGCTTCCTCAGCCTTCCTGAGATCTCGCATGATCATCGCCATGGATTGGGCCCTACCCTATACTATTATTTCTAGATGATGGTCGCAGGAGCGGATGAAGATTATAAGAACCACGATGCCCTCACGATAATAATTATTTCTTCGCTCCAAGCAAGTACTTAAACACAACTTTACAAGTCTTCTACTACCCATTCCGTGTTGTAGTCACTTGTCGCTAAACTATTTCACGAGCTCCGCTCCACTGCCACACACGCCGCACGGCCCGCGCCCTTCTATAAGTCACGTCTTCCGTCTCGAAGATATCCATCCCTATCTTTGCTTGTCACTATCTGCAGCGAGACACTTCTCATCGCCCTATTCTATCACCACGGAACATCCAAGCCTTACTCCAATCCATCCAAACCCATCCAGGCCCATCCTGCATCATGCCTCCGAGTAACATTAGCTCTACAACAGTCGTCGCCGTCAATGGTTCAGCGGATGAGTAGGTCTTTCTATAACTTATCTTCTCACTTTTCCTCCCTAGTACCTGCTCTCCTCAACTCTACCGCCACTCCTCTTGAACCACAGATCACCTGAAGCACAAAATAATGCCTCTTCTCACCCCTGAACCTAGGTTCGCTGACTCCCCTCCTCCTCCCCCAAAAACACCAAGACAAATCGAGGAGACCAAGACACGTGCTGTCCAACGCGTCAACGCCTTCCTGTCAGACACCGGCCCCTCTGCTAGAGCACCCGTGTCAATCCCGGGCTACCTCGATTGCACCAACTCGGTTGCAGCTCGTCGCCAGGCTGCTGCGACGAACATCAAAGCCTTCGAGGATAAGTTTAACAATGGCTCCAAAGTATCAAGCAACAATGTGCGCTTGGGCATGCAGAAGAAGGCTACGGAATAAAAGGAAAAATAACAGAACCCTGACATCGTCAAGCTTTACTAAAGCTCTAGCAAGAATCTCTTTTCACCAGCACAGGACACTCGCCTCTGAGCACATCGACCCACATCGCCCTGGGTAACCATTAAATAGTCTGAATTTCTCGCCACTATCGCATTTGATCTTCCAGTAGCGCCATAACCATGAACTCCAGAGATACTGATCCCATCGTTGGCAGATGATTGCCACCCCCAAATTCCATGTACGCCCCGATGCAACGCTGTGTTGAGTGCAAACGTCGGTCCCTCGAATAAAATCAGTCCCAGCGATAAAGTGAAGCCATTTCAAGCCTAGTGTGCCCCACTCAAACCCCAGGTCTCAGATCCACAATCGAGAAGTCTAACCCTTCAGCCTCAAAAACGTGACCAGGGCGCAGCGCATCTGTGTAGATGTTCCGCTCTTCGTGGGGATGAAAGAGCGAGCTTTGCCGACATTCGGCAATTGCTTGTTTCCCGGGAGGATCTGTCAATCGGAACACGCCCCATCTGTCACCCGTTAGCAAACCACATTCCGGCTATCTCGGGATCGGAATACTCACGAAGGGTTCTTGCTAGGCGCACAAACAATCGCAATGCTTTCCTTCATCATAGTCTGGTACCCAAAATGAGTATGCAGATCGACGCTACTCATGAAGCAAGACTGCGTGGGGTGCGTATGAATCCAGCCTAGCAGCAGCAAGTCCTGCTTTGAGCAGTACTCGAATAGAGAATTTTCATTGACAGTCTCGCAGGTGTCGCTAGTGCTCGTCTGCTCCGGAAGCACAACTCGTTGTATGAAAAGAGCATTGGAGATCAGCGTTCCGCAGAGCATGCCACAGGTCTCGAGGTTTCGACGGGTGTTGTCTTCGACGACCCGGAGGAATTCTTTCCGAAGCGTCGGAGGCAGGAAGACTGTTCTGAGGGGTTCACCGTTTTCTAGATATGCTGAAGGGCGAAAAGTGAAGTTATGTCCCGATCGAGAGTTCGTCATGTCTGGCTCAGATGGTTCAGATGGTTCAGTGGTGGCTTTATCTGGGCGAGGTGGAGGTTCGAGTTCATGAAGGGAGGCCGCAGCGCCCTCTTTGGGTGGCCTAGGTGGAAGACTACTGGTTGCTGGAGTTGATGATCTGGTGTCGAATTTATTTTCAAAAATCAGAGGTTGAGATCTTGTGACGGAAGGATATCGAAATTCACTGCTACCGTTCCGGAGAGGCATAGTTGAAGCTGGTCGCGGTCGCCTGGTTCGGACTCCTTCGGAGATGGTATCATGACTACTATACAATCTTTTTCTTGTGGCTTCCATATTTTTCTGCATCTCATCGTCTTGTTTGACGCGGTCTTTAGAAAGTGCAGACTCCCAATCATCCCAAAGTCCAGCAGTTCTCCTCTCCTGCTCCTCTTGCTCCGAAACACCTGCTTGTCGAGTAGCTCGTTTTGCAGCATCTCGTCTTTGAAGTTCTTTATGTGCCAGTTTCACTGCCAGTTGACTATTGTCTGCAGCAGCAAGTGTTGTTGTGTTTCCTGCGACAGCAGGATCCGAAGCAGCGGCTACATCCGACCTTGTCCTTTCATGGCTAAGCGTCATACTCGCCGCCCTCCTCCGCTCCATTGCCTTTTCCCACGTAGCATATCGAGCATTTATTCGAGGCTTGAGGACTTCCAATGTGTCTAGAATCGCAGGAACGCTCTTCCGTGCCAGCTTCAGCCCCTCTCGACTTTCTGGTTCTTTTATAGACGGATGCAGCGGAAACTTCTCGGCGACAAGAGTGGCGTATCGCATGAAGAGGAGGTAGGCTTGTTGGTCGTTCTCTTCGTGTTCATATATATGCGCCTTTTAGCCATCAGCAAATGCTCAATCCAAAGCCCAAGACCGAGGCCCCGGGATGTTACCTACCTCTCGAAGTAAGGTATCTGCAGTCCGCAGCCAGTATTTCAAAGGAATAGAGGGATTGAACTCGAAGTCCTGGGCCTTTGCTGAGATCTCCTTAACGCTCATAGGCTTCGAGACCTGGAAACTTGACCCCGCCATGATTGCTGCCCGGCCCTGGCCCCCTTAGTGTTTTCCAATGAGGCAGCAATTGCTGAAACCTGAATCCCAGTATATTAACCTTCTCAGCTCTCAGATTATGCTCATGCGGACCCTGGTGACAGAAATAAATGTGTCGTCGTATTTAATCAATGTCTTGTTACTGCTGCCTGTGAAGCTTGACGAGCTTCCGTCGTCACCAACTTGAAACCCTGACGGGTAGGGCTGTGGGCTGTCGCCGTAGGCTTGCTAGGTCTTTGTCTTTGTACAAGCTCTCTGGAACAATAAGCGATGACTAAGCAGGGTTTTCTCAGCCTCGAGAAAATCTGCCTTCTCTCAATCCTCAGCCTTACCACTTCATCGCCCCTTTCTTTATCGCCTTTCTTGTTCACTGACAACGGCTCTCCAATACCGCTTCGGAATATAGCTGCATACAATTTGGCACGAAGAAACGATTCCGTTGGACCTTTATTGATGTTGCGTCTAGCCACGGCGAGCAGATCAACGCCGCTACGGTCTTGGACGACATCAATCCGTTCTTTCCAGCATACAGCAATCCTTCATTCCCCCTCAAATCGCACGTCCAGAGATATCGAAAAAGAATTCTCGATCGAAGGTCCGAATTCTCGAGGTAGAGGTCGATCGCGGGCGATTCCAAAGCTAGAGATAGATGAACAGCTGCTGGCCGCATCACGCACCAGGAAGAAGGTGAAAACAAAAGCACTAGAAGATGTAGATTCAGAACAAAAAGCTCCTGCTGTCCGGAGACAGAGACAGAAGAAATCACCGGGGGTGAATGTAACCGAAGATCTGGACCCAAATGAAGGCTTGAGGACGAGGAAGCAACGCAGCCGGGCGAATCTCTCGTCAATACGAGCTGTTGAAGAAGATGGAGAGGTCTCTCCACTACGGTCATTTCCACCGAAGATGGACAGAAGAACATTGCGGAACTTCGGTAGAACGTCGCCTGAGAAGCCTAAGGGTAATCCACGAGACGATATTGCTAAGCATTTACTATGGGGCTATGGAGGGCAGTGGAAGGGTGGAAGAGCATTCGGGGATAACAAGCGTATGAATCTGGTTAGTGAGGATGCATGTGGTAAGAGCTCTGCTCCAATGTTACGCTTTATGGAACTGAGGACTTCCAGTTGATATACTCGAGCGCCTCGGGCCATCTCTCGAGAAATATGCTGGGTGCGACATACTTGATATAAATCCTGGTGCTGGAGTTTGGTCTGCAGCGTTACATGATTTTGTCAAACCCCGAACCCATATTCTCATGGAACCTGACATTGCAATGTATGGTCCGCTGCTAGAGCCTCTTGTCAATGCTCCAGGTTCGAAATATGTCCTGGTCCCTAAATCTGGTATCGTTTGGGGCCACCTAGAAACCACCATTTCAGAAGAATATCTGCCCTTCCAAAAGCAGTTCAAACGCGGTGACCCTGAATTGGAACAGTCTAACAAAACGCTCCTTGTAGTTGCGAATCTTGGGTATAACCCTCGAAGGCCGTACCGAGGTTTCAGTTCTCTCGCGCAAATGGTAATCTATCAATTTATGTCTGCTGTGAAAGCACATTCGCTGTTCCAAAAATATGGACTTGTTCGCATGCTACTTTGGGTCAGTGACGAGGAGAAGTTCCATGTGCTGCCCAAATCTGTGGTCTATAGAAGAAAAGCTGCCATCGAAGCGGAGATTGCCTCCGAGAAGATCATTGAAGTTGCATCCTCTACCCAAGATCCAACCCGCTGGCCACGCGAACGCCACATTGAGTTGAAAGCTGCGCAGTATGTCTTAGAAAAGATGAATAAAAATGGCATTCGCATACCACCAGGTCGAGAAAGCGATATGCTGCAGCAACTATCACAAAGCAGCCCAGGCGACAGCCAGATCCGCGAACTTCCGACTCGACTCCAAGGAGAACTAGAAAAACTCGAAGCTCTAGCCGCCAAGGGGGAACTGCAGAAGAAGGAGAACTCCGATGCTCTCATGAAGCGCCTGCTGGATCTTCGATGGCAAAAAGCAAGTTTCATCAAGCTTAAAACGCGCGTCATTGACCTATGCGACGAGCATGAGGATATCTTAGAAGAAACCAAAGCCTGTAGCAATGCCAAGAATTCTGCGGCCCTTAAGCTACGCAGGAAAAACCTTGAGGAGCGCATATCACAGTGGGACAAACGTGTGGCAGTCCTAAGCAAAGAGAACCGTGACCTTGTCAAGAACACTTGCGAAAACCGCCTTGCGCTAAATCACAACCCAGAATTACTTCTATGGGACCGTCGCGAAGTGGAGCCGCTCAAACTCCGCGCGGACGAGTTTTACCCAAAGAGCACAATGTGCCTTCTGGACATTCATCCTCGCTCAATCTGGCCGATGCTCAGACAGAATTTTCCCGATAACTACGATATTCTTGAGTACATCCTTGGGTCCTTCTTTACCATCTCTAGCCAATCTGTAAAACATGGTCTAATTGGCCTTGTGCCGGGCGCCTACGAATGGATCTCTACGGAATGCAAGACACTGCGTGACCCTAATAAAGGCGGCAATCCGGACTTGGATAAATTGTCTGTGAGGATGTTGACAGAGGAGATGTTGCAGGACATTTTAGAGGCATGGATCAGGTGGCCATGGAAACCAAGCAGGTATGAGATGTTGAGTCGAATGGGCTCGTCTGTCCACGATCCGGACAGTATGGAGGTTGAGGAGTCGACCTCCTCTACTGGATGAGATTGTGTATAGTCTTGATGGCTGTGGGAGAATCCTTTTCGGTGTATTATACTTGTGGTTTGTAACATTTGTTGAGCCATGAACATAGGAATGCGGTTCTCTGTATGAAGTATGATAGCATTGGATGATGTAAGATATTTATTAATAAGACTATCCTATGTATATAGCCACGAATCGCTATATCATGTAGTACTTCCTATTTGTCTTTGGAGCTCCTAAGCTCCTGTGCTCAATTGTGACTTTCCTGAGAACCAGTTGGTGTAATTGTCATTCTGCAGCTTGGACATTGAATCTCATTACTTCAAGCACAAGTACCAAGCCTAAAAAGGCCCCCCAATTCCTTCGCCGTGCGGCTTCTTTCCATAACAACATCACGACAAAGATCGGCCTTCTTGCTATTCTCTTCATCTAAATAATCCAACTTTGCGTCTTGCAGATCAATCTCTTTGTCTTCCTCTGGACACTTCAGCAACAACAGTAAGTTGAACTCCCCTTCATCGTCCCTTATCTGGACAATATGATCAGTTGCATAGAAGGCAATCTTTTCTCTTCCCTTGTCTGTCATTTCTCTCGATGTTTTTTTACTAACGTCACTTTACGCAGATTCCTACTGTCCTTCTCTAACAACTTCGGTAATAAGCTTCCTTAATGTTTCCCGGTCATTCCTTTATCATATGCTTAGGGAGTAGCAGTCATATAACGTCCGTCTGTGTCTAATTCTAGCCAAGTTGGTAGTTCTAGGCAACAAATCATACCTACTGTCTTCCTGTCAGCTGTCTTTCCAAGTAAGTCGGCAGCAGCATTATTACAAGCAAGCATGAATCTACTTAACCAATATTAATGCTTCCTTAATCACTTTTTCAGACAATACCAGTTCTAGAAGTCCAACTGCGTATGAATCTAGCTAACTTTCCAGCTTTAGGATATCCGAAACATTCTTTTTTCTCCCTCTTGGCGTCTTATTTGGGTAAGGTAATAGCACCAGGAACGGTAAGCAGAAACTTCTCGACCATCTTTAACCACATAATTAGTGAATATCAGACGTTACAACCTTGTATAAATTCTGCCAGAAATTTATTCTAGCTAACTTGTTAGTTCAAAAACTTCCCCCTCTCCTTTCCGGCTTCCTGTCCACCTAGGAAAACAGCATCAAGAAGGTAAGTTTGTGAAACTCCTGTATGTGATCGGCACCAGCTAACTTCGCGATTCCAGGCATTAGACTTCCTCTTCTCTCCCTCCCATCGCCCTCCTGATAGAAACAACTTCGATCCAAAATTCCACCGATTCTTACGATTGTCAACTACACAAACTGCTAGGTCTACAAACCGTCGAAGTCCAGTAACACACCGAAGACAAACACATAAACAGGTCTCTTTGTTGTTTGTTTGAACCTTCAGCAATCAGAATGGATAGTCATTCCTCTCTCCCTGCAGGAAAGGTGCGTGCTACTGAACAGCCATTTCGGCCACCCCCTCGCACATCTTTAACTCCTCCTTCCCCGACTTTGATGCTAATTACCCCTAAAACGTTTTAGCAGCGTGCTGGTGCTCTGGAATTTCTATCAAAAGTAAGACTCGGATATATATAATCGTGATCTAGATATATTAAACAGCTAACAATACAAGGACTCTTTCCAAAGAAATCTTTTTGGGGGTGTTATTACATTTGGCCTTGGTGCCTGTGTTAAGGCAGTCAAGCTTCCGTCTGACTCCTCGGTCATCCAAGTGAGAATACCTTGGCTTGTATTTAGCTAAAGGCTGATTACTTACTTCTCACAGATCTTTGGTTTAACAATCCGCGATCTTGCTGGAACCGAGCTTGAACAAAATGAAGCAATGTATGCAGTTCTGCAAGTGCTCAATAACCTTGGAGGATTTGGAGACCGCGAGGTGGACTCTGCTATACATATTCAAAGGCTGCAACGTGGAGATTTTGTGGCTACAGTTACGTAAGTTGGCATCCTGCTGGTCACAGCAATCTTTTACTGATATTCCAGATTTAAAAATTCGACCATCGGTAAGGTTGTGGTTGATAGATGGCGCAGCTTGAACAGTAAGAGCATGTATGTTTTTGCAGACTTCTTCGTTAACTGTTACTAACTTTTGGTGGAATCACTACTAACTTCTACAGAATGATCAAGGAGATCCGACCTACTGCCAAGGTTGGAGAATGGATCGATACCAGTGCAATCAGATGCACGTGGCCAAAGACAGGAAGAATGTGCTTCGTGGAATATAAGATGAACAAGGATCCGCCCCCAAGTCTAGAGGACTTTGCCGATAACATATCCAAAGTCATCCTTCCCTCCGGTCGACGGCTCCACTGTACAGCTGCCACCAACCCGGAGGTTCTACAATACAATAGCAAAAGACATATCCAGAGTTTCCTCATTGGAAATTTTGGGAAGGATGTAGATGAAGCTATGGTGGAGTCTATTCTAGTGAAGCGTGGATTCCCAGCGCCGAACAAAATCAAGGTCCGAATGATTGACGAGGATCGTAAGGAGCAAGATGATGAAGTCCGTTCTGCTCGTGTTCAACTGGCATTGAAGCAAGTTGGAGCCATCGAGTATTTAAAAATCAGAAACTCCGGCGACGGCGCCAAATTTATTGCAGATGTGGTATTTCACGATCCAGAGGATGCGCGAAAGGTAAGTACAGTACCACTGTAGTCTTCTATTTTAGTTAAATACATAAACGCTGACACACTTAGGCCGTAACACTTCTGCACAACAGAGTTCTCAGGGATTTCCCCACGAAGGGAGCCCTGAAAGTCGAGCATTGTGTCTCGATAAAATTCAACGTCTTGCAGAGAGTCGTCGAAGCTCTTCGACCACAGCTTGCAATACTCCAAGCTGAGACGAGCCGAGATGGGTTGAACAGGCTTAAAATCCACGAGACGGACCCTGCTAAGCGTTATATTACTCTACGCTTCACCGACTGGGGTGGAAATGCGGTTCAATCCGTCGCGGAGACGAAGGCTCGCATTGATAACATGCTGGCTGGAACGGTTATCACGGAGGCTCGTCCAGTATCTGGGGAGAATACGACTGAAAGGGTGCATGTTGTACTCTGGCATGCGTGGTTCGCGACGCCGCCTGCTCTGTTGTACTTCTCTGAGCTCTCGCGCCGCTATAAGCTCCTTTTTAGAAGGAATGAGTTCCAGCTTGTGCTGTTCGGTGGAACGGATCAGTGCAGACACAATGTCTCTGAGATCTTGAGAGCTAAATGCCGTCATCTAAGCTTACATGTTATTGTAATTTCTCTTAATCTTTTGCTTAAACTCATGGAATGATGGGCTGATGTACCATAGGAGCCCAAGGGCATAATTGGAATTGAGCAGATTCTGGAGAAGTTGAAGAATGTTTTTGGACAAAACATTGTCTTGGACTTGACCACTGGCTCTCCGAAAGTCCTTCTCCGTGGCTCCTTGAATGATCTTCAAAAGGTAAGCTTCTTTATCGAAATCACAAAACTACGATGCCATTCAATAGGCTAATTATCTACAGGCCCGTCATATCTTGTTCCCTCGAGACGCCAACGCCGGTGGTGAAGACTGTGTGATATGTTTCACTCCCCCGGGCTCTGCAGAAGAGACTATCAGGCTTGGATGTGGACATATTCACTGCAAAGAGTGTCTACTCGGGAGAGTAACGCACCTGGGTCATTTAAGTGATCAAATCCCTCTGCGGTGTTCCGGTTCTGACGGAACATGCAACCACATCATGGAGATCGAGAAACTGATAGACGGTCTCCCGATCGAGGCCTTCGACGCCCTCCTCCGCTTCTCCTTCCAGCAGTACGTTCGCTCCAGACCCCAGGAGTTTGCCTTCTGTAGCACCACGGACTGTGAAGCAGTCTATCGTCCGACCACCACCGATAATCCCGACAAGCCAGGAAATATCATCGTCTGCTCGCAGTGCTTGAATCCTACTTGTACGGCATGTCGATCTCCCTCCCACCCAGGCATGAGCTGTCGCCGCTACCGCGGTCTCATAGCAGCCGATGAGGCATTCGAGCAGAGCCGCGGTGAGAATCGCGTGAAGAGCTGTCCGGGCTGCGAGGTCCGTACGCAGAAGTCGGGAGGGTGTAATCACCTCCACTGTATGCAATGCCGTGCCCATTGGTGTTGGGTCTGCTTGGAAATCTTCCCGGATAGTATGTCAACGGAAGCCCACTTGGTGTTTGCTCATGGTAACTTGGGCATTGAGGAATTTCATGGCGAGGGACCACCGCCAGTTCCTTTTGGCTTTGGTGCTGGTCTTGCGGGGGCGCAACCTATGTAGTTGATAGTCTTAATTTAAGTTGATAACATTTTTGATTGAGTACAAGGCCCTGGTCTTCATACTTGTTCCTTGAAAGGGGATTGCGAAGGTAAGATTTGCCAGTGACTTTCATTCCTCCAAAGTGTCTTACGTGAAGCCCTATTTTGAGGATACCGTACTAGCGTAGGACTTATAACTTTCTTCAGCCGACGTACCTTATGTATTGAATGTACATATTTAGAGATTTGAGAATGATGGCTGTGCATTCTCGTCAATCGTTATCAAAAATCAGGGGTTTAACCTCACAGTTTGTAGGGTACGGGAAATTTCACCTGCAGTAGAAGAAAGTCAAAATAGATAATCTCACCATTCTTGTATGATAAGCTAAGATTATGGGCTAATGTTAGCATATGATTCAGATTACGGAATACGAGCTTCTCACACACGCAATATGGGTAAAAGAGGATCAAATCTTGGCCGTTGGGCGCTATTTACGGCCGAAAAAGTAGAAGAAACTTAAGAAAGACATGAAGCCAAGAATCATGAAGATACTTTGTGCGACTAGTATTCGTGGATTTTAGGGCTGAAGTGGATGTCATCTTGATCCATCTTGTTTAACATCAATCCGCATCAAAAGAGATGTCACAGCTAGGGAAAAAAAGAAGAAAAAACACGCGTCTAGATACATACACCGCTATGCAACAAGATATGAGGGATGTGGCTGCGTGCGGATAGTTCCGAAGCTGAAGTTGTACTGTACACATACACTTGGCGATGCAGCATGTCCATTGAAATTACTGTAAATGCGACTCCTTCGTGACTTACTTCGTCCGTAAGAGAGTGATCCCGAAGACTGGCAGTTATGTGAAGTGGGAGAATTTTTCGCCGTTGTTTCACCACCGCTACACATCGTATCGTATATCCACGCGTCGAAGTTTTTTGTGTGTTACATGAAATGGACGCCAGAATTCTCGGGACTGCGTATAACTACTCGATAAGAGTCCTTGAGTTTTGAAATGCTTTTCGATGATTTTGTTGTATCCAGTAAATGCAATCCATTGAAGAAGTTGAATGAACCCGGAATCGAAAGGAACTTACGTAAACGGAATTCATTCAAGTTTCATGATGGCTGTGGAAGATTGTACATATGCTCATGATGCGGAAGCGGAAGCAACTTCGAAAAGTCCCCAAGCCAACCGATTTGTGACTGCAATGAGGAAAGTCTACAGACCTCTTGGGTTCCAGAAAGGCTATAACTTTCCCCTCTGTATGTCCTTCATTACTCGACCTCATCATCAATTACTAACCCACTCAGTCATTATATTTGCCGGTGCTATGCTCGGCTTCACTCTCGCTCGTCTTCCCTACTTAAACATCAGCGGCGACGCATCCAGCAGTTTCAAGTACGGTGCAAGTCCAGGTGAATGGTACAACTATCGTTCAAACCATTACCGAATCGGCATCACCCTTCACCTCGTCTGCATCATCCCAGCCGGCTTCCTCGCCGTCTTCCAATTTGTTCCCGTCATCCGACACAAACTCATCCTCTTTCATCGCATCAACGGGTATCTAATCATCATCCTCGCTGCGCTGGGAAATGTCGGAGCTCTCATGATCGCCCGTCGAGCTTTCGGAGGCGGGCTGGATGTTCAAGCTGTGGTCGGTCTTCTGGCTATTATGACAACGATCGGCATCGTCATGGCGTATATCAATATCAGGCGCTTGCAAATCGACCAGCATCGAGCCTGGATGCTCCGAACCTGGTTTTACTTTGGAGTTATCATCACAACGCGCATCATCATGATCAGTTCGGCGTCGATCATTACCTTGTCGAATAACTTCTACGCTACTAGACCTTGTGGGGAGATAGCTTTCATTCGGAACTACCACACGGATCTCAACAATTTATCCCCTGAGTTCGTAGCCTCGTACCCGCAATGTGCGAATGCTACTTTGACTACTGAAGTCGCTGTTAAAGCGGATATGAACGGCCAAGGCGAGAACATCGGCGTTGCGCTTGGCACGTCCTTCGGGATGGCGATGTGGTTGGCGCTGGCGTTGCATGCAGTCGGCGTTGAGATCTATCTCGTGCTGACTCCTGCGGAGGGGGAGAGATTGAGGAATGTTAGTTATGAGAGGCAGTTGGAGGCTGGGTATAAGAATCCGGGGAGTGCGGGTTTGACGGTTGATCGCTGGGGAGATGCTCCTGTTTGGCAGCCTGATAGAAGAGACTCAAGAGAGGTACAGTAACGTCGAGAAATGATGTCTGGATGATGAACGCGGGTCATGAATGCACAATATGCTTTTTCGTAAGTTCGTAACAGGTATAGTTATTAGGGCTAGCTGAGCTGGTCATTAGATCTTATGGTTCCTTGGTATTGGCTGTTGTGAGGTTATTGAGTTGAGGAGTTTTTTGAGTTCTTTGAGTTGAAGCTTGGGCTATTCCTTCTTGGAAGATGGTCTGTTATGTAGATGATTAGCTTCAATATAATTATCTCTTCGAGTAGAAACCCTGTCATCTGTACGTGATAATTGTAGATGAAGATAGGTAGGTAAAAATAATACAATTAAGATCTGTGATTGGTTAGTGGCCGAAGAGGTCGCAAAAGGGGTAGCAAGCCTAGCCCCTAATGATCCAACTGAATGGGCAACACCCGAAACGAAAGAAGACGATTCTCCCAGTCATAACAATCTCATCTATGTCGTCTGTATTGAAGAATTTGAAGTATAGGGGCAGAGGGAAAATATAGTAGATGTCATGTCTTCTTATGAATATCAATCAACAATCATAAAAACAGATGACTAACCTGGCCTGGCTCATCGGATAAGTTACAGTACCCTGGAACACCGCCTATTGGCTGTGCTTGTGGACCTCAAGCTCAAGTACGACAGGGGTTGAATTCCCCGGCCAATCCAGCAAACCCACGAGAATCAAAACACAGACAGCGAACGACGACAACGACCCTGCTGTAGGGCAAAAACGCTGCAGAAATACCTGCCCACTCGATTCAAAACATCGCAAATGTTTCCATCATCATCGCGACAAGTTTCAACACTCTGCGCCATACATCTGGGCTGCTGTTGAACCGATCTCCAACATCCAAACGTCGCTCAACCCTTCCCTCTGCACCATCTATCCCTGACGACCGAGCGCGTCTGATAAAAAATCCTCCGCTTCGCTCGATCAATCGGTCGATATTTTTTGCTTCCCGAGTTCGCAACAGGCGAATGTGACGCGTTGAAGATATACAACATGGTGGAGGAAGAAGGACAACCAGCGATGCCCTCGTCGTCAGTAGGAGAGGGTCCAAAGACGGCTCACAGGGATGCGCGCAAAGTAGCCGGTGGCTTTGGGATCGAGAATCTGGACGACTTTCCCTTGGACAAGAGCGACTTTGAGGATTCAATATTCGAGAATGCCAGGGCGAGTGCGAGGACTAACAAGCAGAACGTCCGGGTTTCTTCCCTTGATCCAGCGGTCCTCCCCTCGTTACCACCACCGGGTGACAGTAGCCTTCTTTACAGTCAAAGTGAGAATGAGGGAATTGGAAGTGACGCCTTGCAGGATACGGTGGATGAGGATGCATTACAGAGACACTTAAATGATGTGGAGTCGAGTTTTATGCCGGTGCCATCTCCCATTAATATGGATACGAAGAAAGGTGCGGACGATACATATTTATTTGATGGCGCGCGATCCCCCCTTGAAGAGGCAGAGAGGCCATCAAGAAGATCAGTTACCCCAACGATATCTCGACGAGAGAATAAAGTCCCAAATACGCCTCTCTCTCCTCCAACCCCGGCGAACGCATACCAGACTCCCGCCGTCTCTCGCGATGACCTCCCCGATTTTGACGATTCAATGGTTGCCGTGAATACAACATCTTCCTTGGAAACAATGTCCTCCTCTCCAACAGCTGCTGCGGCAGCTCGAACCGTTTCTCGTGCGATTTCAATGGCAAGTGCTGGGGGTGATGATGCACAACGGGATACAGAAGACACCTTCTCGCAACAGCAAACCGAAAATGAAGACGATGTTGAGACAACACCGCGGAGGCAAAAGAGCAATTCTTATACTGATTCCGACAATCGGTCGACTCTCAGAGACCATGCCTCGAATCGAAGTCTCAGCGCATCATTCAGCGACGTAGGGAACACGCCAGGGGTGGCCCTTCTGAATCGTAAATCCTCTCTAACTCGACCCAAGTTCCTTCACAGTCGACATGCCAGCCACCACTCTTCTATTTCCTCATTCATCACCAATCCCGATTCTCATGAGGGAAGTGAAATCACCCTTGGAGCAGACTACGCATTACAATCGGGAGGAGCTGTTCCGTCCGACGGGTTTTCTCGCCATAACAGCATAGGACTTTCGAGGTCAGTCAGTTTGGGAAGCATGGCTTCTGGAATTGAGGACTTTTCTAGCAGCGGGCCGGACGGAAGTCTCGCGACGTTGACGGAGGAGGAACAAAATCGGGAACGAAAAGTTATATATTCTCCTCCGGAAACTCCCCGCGCACCGACGGCGAGGTCATCTCTCGCTGCACCCACGGATACAGTAATCGCAAGGCATGTTCGGAATGTCCAGGTTCCAGCTTCATTAGCCCAGGAGTACCGCAACAAGAATGGTGTATCACCTAAGCGCTCTGGATTCTCGGTCTCAACTCTGGGTCGGAATGGAAAAAATCTAACACTCAAAGAGCAAAGTAGCACCATCGAGCGACTTTCGAAAGAAAACTTTGACTTGAAGTTAAAAGTCATGTTTCTTAGCGACCGACTTGATAAGCTTTCGGAGGAGGGTGTCAAGGAAATGATCTCAGAAAACGTGGAGCTAAGAACTGGCCTGGCGGTGATGCAACGAGATAACAAGGCGCTGAAACGGAAAATTAAGGAGCTCGAGAAGCAATTGAAGGATGACGAGGATCGGCCCTCTACAGCTGGCACGTCTGGCGGTGACCCAAGTCCAAGATGGTTCGACCAAGAAGGTGCTCAAGAGCGAGAAGAGGAACTCTTGTATCTACGGGAAAGGACAGAGGAGTACACAACGGAGATTGAGAAGCTGCGAAATGATGCAATCAACCGAGAAAATGAGAAGCGGAATCTTGCTGAAGTTGTACGTCAAATGGGCGAACGTCGGGGACAGAACGTCGAAGCCAGAGAGGAAATGGATGTCTGGAAAGATCTCTTGGAACAGGAGACTTCCCGGCGGGAGCAAGCTGATGATGAGAACAAGAAACTTCGCGAGGAGATTTTCCGCTTAAAGACCGAAACCACTTCGAGTACTGGCATCCCTGGACTCAACCACACAACAAACATCTACAACATCACGAAGAAGCGCAATGTTTCCCCGTCAAGGCCAAGGTCGGGTCTCTCAGATGGTACTGATGACCGAAATGCTACGCTGAGCTCGGCCACGACGTTAGTTGAAGATTTAAGAAGGGAGAGCGAGCAACTCAGACACGAAAATGCCGAGCTCCGACGAGAGGTGGGTGCTCAGACCTCCATGCTGACGTCTCGAAATCGGGAAAAGGAGCGCCTCTATCAGGAAATAGAGGATCTCAAGCTTGGTCAACGGAGAGGCGGCGGGTCAGTTGCGGGAGATAGCATCCTAGAACGATCCGCTTCGCGAGCTCATGTGCGTTCGCTGTCTCGAGGTAGCGCTGCTACCCGACAGACTGATATCGGCGATGTCGAGCGAGAGGACTTCGAGAACAAACAGGCTGAGCTGAGGGATAGTATCAACAGCCTAAAGATCCATAATCAGGACCTGCAACGCGAACTCGAGTCATGTATGGAAGACTTTGAAACCGCTGTTCAACAAAAGAAAGAGGCTGAGTCACTGGGGAACGAGTTGCAAGAAGCTCTAGTGCTTGCCGAAGAGGACTTGGTTACTATGCAAACTGAACGGGATGAAGCTTTGCAGGGCCAGGAAATGGCCGAAAATGACTTTGAAGTTCTGAAGAGTGAGGCACAAGAAGAAATCTATACCTTCCAGATGGAAGTCGAGGAAGCTAATAACGAGATCGCGCGCCTTCAAACCGAGTTATCTGACACAACCGAGAGCTTCAATGCACTGCAAAATGCGATGCGAGAGATGACTGAAGGATTGGTCAGGTTGGAAGATGACTACAATGGAAAGACGAGACGCCTCGAGGAGCTAGAGAGAGAGCTTGAGGATGCGAATCGCGAGCTTGAGCAGATGGAGAACAACCTTGTCGAAGCAAATGGTAAAATTAATCGCTTGATGGTGCAGCAAGAGTCTAGTCAAGGCGAAATAGCATTCCTTCGTGAAGAGCAAGATGGCGACAAGATTAAAATTGGCGATTTGGAAGCGGCTGTCAAGAACATCGAGGACGCACTTCATGAGGAGAGAGAGCACATCAGGGAGCTCGAGGAGCAACTGAATAATGAGCGACACCAGCGTGAGGTAGTTGCTAGCAGGGAGAAGCAGGAGGTGCAACAAGTTATCAATGAACTCAATCGCGAGGCTTCAGGCTCTAAAGATGAAGCAAGACGTCTGCGAAAGAGTCTCACGTCACGTGAGGTGGAGGCCGCAGAGTGGAAACAGAGGCTGATGGAGCTTGAGAGTAATTTGAGAGAAGCATTGGGCGACCTCAATGGAACTCGTTCAAGTCTCCTCAACGTATGTCTTAACGCCTTTTATTTAAATTCGCTAACACGTTTCTAGTCCATCGCTAAGCTTCAGCGCGAACTCGAAAATACTATTCGGGATCTCGATGTCACCAAAGCATCTCTTGTCGAGAAAGAACGCTTCATCAAACAACGAGATCAACTCTTGGAATCTCAGGCGCTCGAGTCTAGAAAGTTGGCTGACATTCTAGACAAAGAACGACAGTCTCATCGCAACACAAAACATCAATTCGAGACATTCCAGAAAACCCAGCAACATACCACCCGTACACTTACGCAGCAGGAAACCCGTGTCCTCGAACTTGAGACATCGCGCCAGGCAGACCGCAGGAAAATCACGACACTGGAGAACAACTTCAAGGACCAAATGAACGAAAGAAATCAACTCCTTCTTGCATTGTGGAACCGTCTCTGTGCTGTCTGTGGTACTGATTGGACTCACAACAATAGTCTTATCAACGGCCGAGCTCTTCCTTCTCTTGAAGCAGTGTCTACTATGCTTCCGGGTTTTTCCAAGAACTTGCTTGCAGCAGTGAAGACCATCGAGGGACTCGTTGGAGACTTCAGATCCCGTATTCGTGCGGTCGAGAAGGACCTCTGGAAAGAATACCAGACATTGGAATCGAACCTCGAGGTCCGAACAAAACGTCTAGACCGCCTCGAGACAATGGCAAGAAGTGGAATTCCTGGCTTCGCGGGAGACAACAAGGCCGAGATTGCCAGACTCAAAGCCTCAAACAAGGCTCTCAAGACAGAGATTGCTACTTTAAGAGCAGCGGCTGATGTCCGCTCCAAACTATTCGAAAATCCCAGTCCCAGCCCATCGGTCCCCACTGGACCACGTCACAAAATTGGCGATAAACCTCGAACCTCTACACTCACCCGACACCAGTCCGCTTCGGCAGTTGAAACTATCGAGAATACGACCTCAAGAGCAGGAAGTACTTCCACGAGCGATAAGAGCCTTGCAAACAGCACCAAAGATGACGAATACAAACCCGATCTGAGATGGCAGGTCAGACTCCAGGAGTTGGAGTATAAGTTGAAGGCGGAGCGTGAAGCAAGACTTGTCGATCGCAGTAGCGCGCGCAAGAGGCTTGATGAAAAGAATAGGGAGAATGCGGAGTTGATGGCGCAGATGGAGAGGAATAAGGTCAAGGAAGCAATGGGGAGATGATCCCAATAACAACAGCAAGACCTTTGTGTACTAATGATGTGTAAAAGATGGGATTGACGGCCGGGGTGTTTACTATTGGGTCTGAGTTCATAGCAGGCGCTTTTTCCTTAACCATCGCGTGTTAATTGTTTTTTTCGGAGTGGGAATATGTACACACACATACATGCAAGCATGTAGGGCGCAGTCGGTTGGAACATAAGAGAGAGGACTGCTTTATCCTTAGAACGGGGCGAATCAGGCAACACAATAGATATTGCACGGTGTGGAAATGGGATGGATGTATATGTACAGTAGACGCTGGTTATGTTTATGAATGCATTGAGTTGTCTTTTGCTTGGCTCCGCTTCGGACTTTTGGTGCAAAATATCATCATACGGCTGGATTATGAATATGGATATTCTTTTCCTCGCCATCTCAACCCATCTTGCTCTTCTCTTGTGCCGCACACAAGACTATTATCTCCCACTAAAGGCTAGGTAGGCGAAGCCGCGAAGAAAGAGTTAAGGAGAGTCGTGTTGTAGCCTTTCCGCGGACCTCGAGGATGGTGGAGGAAAGGAGATGAAACGAGACGATGACGGATCAGAAGACGGGTTTGCCAGCCCGTTTGCGGTAGGTTTTGACGCATCATACCCTGCGCTATAAGTGACACTCGAAGAGAGGTTAGTATATGTGTATATGTATACATATATCTATCTATCTATCTGATAAGTCGAGATAACTCTGTTCACGGCTAACATCCTAGTCTCAGCTTAAGCTTCTTCGAGCCTGATAATTGTGGTAATAAATATTGGAATATCTTCTTCTACTACTGGTAAAAATAATAAAGAAAATTTGTGTGTCACGGTTGGCATGTCAATGCGGGGAGGAGGGAAAGGGGGGAGGGGTTTGCGGGGGTAGTGCTATTCGCTTAACACTTCTTTTCAAGTCGTGGAGAAATAGGGGGGGGAGAAGGGGGCTCGCTTACCGTACCATACCGTGCCGAGCCGTATACTGCGTCGAGAATTTGAGATTGAAACTGTGTTGTGTGTATGTGTATAGAAGAAGATGAAGGAAAGGAAAAAGGAAGGGAAGGAAGAAGGGAAGAAAAACCGTCTTTGGAGCGAGGTTTTCTTACATCTAGACTACAATACAATACAATACAAACTCTGATCTGATCTGATTTGATCTACGAAAGGAAATGTACACGGTCCTAGATTCAAACCTTCAAGATGAGTGAAGGATATACTATATGCATGCGTAATGGCGGTAATGGTTTTGTGTCATATTAGTAGGGCCAGTATGAGGGACTGTTGAATTATGAGTAATTGTTGATGTTTGAATAGATGAGGTTTGGATTTGTAGGGGAATGCAGAGGGCATAGTGATTAAGGGAGGCTTGGGGAGGGGGCTGGGTTCGTTTGGATGGGTTGACGATGCGGGATTCGGAGAGAAGCATACCAACAACTAACTACGCCAATTCAAGAGTTGGCAAGCTGGCAACGTCGACCGCACGATCAACAGATCGTGGTGATAATCACAACACGATTTCAAGGGAGAGTCATATGACACAAACCGCAGTGGCCACTAGCAAAGGTGTTTCTTCTTATTTGATATCATTATCCCATGCATCGATCCCATCAAATCATTCACACAATCCCTCCCAGCCCAAAAGGAAACTCCATCCCATCCCATCCCACGCCATCCAAACCAAAACACCTAGTTGGACCACTTGGGATCAACCTTTGTCCTGCAAGATAAGAAGAGAGCACCGGTTAGTTTAGTTCGAGTACTTGGGATTGACCTTGCTTCTGTTACACGACACCTTATTAGGGCTGTAGGCGGATTGGTTTGACGAATCTCTGTCTGCGAGCCATACACGAGTATCTATGGCAGCAGACAGAGATCGACCGCAGGGGAGAGCGAGAGCAGGATGGTATGTATGCATGATATGTGTAGGAGGTCGTGTAGGAAAGAAAGGGAGAGGGAGAGGGAGAAAAAGGGGGCAAAGACGCACCCAGTCTGCTTTTCGTAGAAGTCTCGTGCTCCATCGGTGATTTTCTCGTTGGTGCTGGCGCCCATGCTGTGTCCGGTTTTCTTCTCGAGGAAGTTGAGGGCTGTTTGTAGAAGAAATGGTTAGCATGTGTTCTATGTAAGTCGATTGGGTTACTCGTCAATGCCAGTGATGGCCATCACCTCGCCTCCTCCTTCTCGACAGCGTATCGTGGGGATTTTACATATGTCAGAGGGAAGAAGTGAAGTGAAGAAGAGCTGACTGAGAAGAGTGAGAGAGCAGTGAAAGAGAAAGAGAACGAAGAGATCCAAAAACATACCCTTATCACCATAATCCTGACCATCAGCCTGTTGTCCCTGAGCCGCGGGGGCCGCAGTACCATCCTGTGCAGCTGGCTGTGCGGTGCCACTGCTGCTTCCAGAGCTCTTATTCAACAACTCCTTGCCCTTGTTGAGGAAATCCATTGTGTGGTTT
Organism: Ploettnerulaceae sp. D365; assembly: GCA_003988805.1. NCBI lineage: Eukaryota > Fungi > Ascomycota > Leotiomycetes > Helotiales > Ploettnerulaceae > Ploettnerulaceae sp. D365. The sequence continues at coordinate 44,230 of QYAL01000024.1, read as the reverse complement.
TGGTTTTGGTTTTGGTTTTGATTTTGGTGTGAGGGATTTGGATGGTTATGAAGTGAAGTCAAGTCTCAATGATGGTAGTATGTAGGATGATGAAGAAGATGAAGAGGAGGGGAAGTGAAACAGGGACCTCTCAGGGTCTTAAATAGCTTGGCCTTGGGGAGCTTGTGTTTCTTGGCTGATTATTCAGCTGGATTGACCGAGGATGGAAGATTTGATTTGATTGGGTCCTCTGGGGATTTCTTGTCATTTGGTTAGGTAGGTAAGAATTAGATTAGAGTTACTGCTTCTTTCAGCTGAGATGTTCCTCATCTTTTCGTCCCATGTGCTTCAATAGGCTTAGTCTCATGGTATTCATCGACGTCATTGCTTCGATTAGCGAAGGTGGGGTGAGAAAGGAGCTGCGGGGTGGCTATAGCTGAGGTATGCCAAGAGGAGATGGGAAAAGGAAACGAAACGTATGATACTCGAGTATTTACAGTTTTCTAGTAGGGGCTAGAGCAGGATTTAAGGTCGTATTGGAAGTCGGTCATCGTCCTGCTTTGTTTAATATTATCTTGATGGGCAGAGAAGAGTGTTGGACCAAGCTTTGTTGATATTCAGCTTAAGCAGGGAAAAAGGGTACTACAGGGGGGGGAACTAGATAAGCAGGGATTAATGCTAATGCTAGTAATGTGGGCATCAAACAAGTTGTCTCGATCGTTCTATCGATGGAGAAAATAATGCGACTTGTGCTTGACCTTGAGATCGGGGCATTTCTATAAAGATCGTGAGTGTACCTATGTATATGGTACTTGTAGCGCGAAAAGAGAAGTAAGTAAGCTTTCCGGCTTCTTCGAATGCCGAATCTGGGTCTGGACTCGAGATCACGGGAGCTAGCTACTGTACATACATGTTCTCCTGATATACTGTACTGTATGCTGGAGAAGCACGAGCGGAATACAGGGACTAGGCGATGGCCGATAGGGACGAAAGCGTGGGAGGGTGAGGGTTGAGGGTTGGAATGATTTGTCTTGCTTTGAATCGAGTTACATTGAATTGAATTGAGTTGAATTGATTTTGTATTGAGCGGAATCAAGATTCGAGACGTCTGTTTTCACACTTCTAAACTCTTGCGCATACAGCTTCCAAAGTCACTCAGCACCACAATTTGACATACTTTATCTGAACAAACAATAATGCGTAGGCCGTAGCCAAAACGCTGTGAAATCTCAATTGAAAAACGCAATATGTAGCACAACGTCTCTCAACAGATCTACATGTACACACAATCGCCATGCATCATATCACATCACATCCCCAGTGCGGAGGGGTCGTATATACTATACCAAAATCAACACTGACCCAATTGTCCATATCCCCAACGCCAATATATGCATGCAAGTGCAGCCCCAACCCACAAGTCGAACTTCTTCCTTTCTGTCTCCCTGGAGTTTATCGTTAAATCATCTCTCGTCTGCCATCCATTTTCCTTGTCTTCATTAACATCCTATGTCTCTCATTCCCACCCTCTCCCATTTCGGTTATGTCTCTCTCCTCTCGGAGGTTCCAATCACGCATCATCTTGGTAGACCTGATATGCAATGATCATCATCCACAGCAGGAACACACACCCAATCAATTCAAACGCCCATTGAGCCTGCCAGCTCTGACCTGTCCACACCATTAGCACACATCCAATCCGAACCGCAACTCCATCTCCTCAGCCGGGAAGAACTCACAGATACTATGTTGCTCCAAATAAGCCAGCGTGTTGACGTTTGCGCCCGTGTAGTCCTTCGCAGACACATACAGATTGCAGTTTCCATTTACCCCGCCTGGGCCCCATAGTTGAAGCGAGATGACAATCAAGCCGACCATCCATAGCACGAACAATATGAAGGACCCCATTATAACGATCCCGGGCAGAAGCTGCCGTTGCGATATCAACCAGAGCATGACGAGAATGAAGAGGACGGCGAGGGCAGAGGCAGCGATCCAGTAGGAGAAGTACCTGCGAAATATTAGCATCATTCACTCCTTGTCCATTGCCAAATCCTCCACATCTCTTTCCATGTTGCTGCGTTATTCCAGCCTTCCAAAGCAACAGCTTCGGCAGAAAAGAAAGAAGAAGGCGAGCTTACCAAGGAACGCCCAATTCCAACTGAGTTTGCACCGAAACAAAATATGAATTGATACCCAGAATAGTACAACTGCCCACCAGCATGATAAACAGCCAGAAGTTCAACTGCAGCGGCGGCCACCGATACTTCGTCCGCACACGATGCACGAGGACCTCGGACATGGTGATACTCGAGGATGCCATGTTGGCTCGTTCGGGATGTCTATACTACTCGTTTCGGTCTTATGAATTTCCTTCAGTCGTGGTTTCGCAGAGTAGGGGGAAGAGATCAGGTCGCGCGGTATTGATTCTGGTGTTGCGTTTGGGGGTGGAGGAGGACTGATCCAACCACTGCTATTCAGAACCTCGAGTCTCGTATGTACGTATCCCACTTCCGTCGTACAATTCCTGCAACTTTCCGTTCGACGTCGATTACCAGTCTTGTATATTTCCCTCCTCTCTCTCCCTCTCCCTCTCTCACTCTCTCCCTCCCTTTAACTTTATACCCTTCCTTCTCCACGGTACCCAATTCCAGTTCCACTTCCACGCACGACAAGACCAAGTAAATGGATCCCTTGCCTGCGCGCACACTCAATCGTGCACGACCACGTTCGTTTTTTTTCCTTCCCCGTTGGGCGCTTGCTTTGCTTTGCTTACCTGCCTCGCCTGGACCGTTCGTCCGCTGGTCGGGCTGCAGGTATGTATGTTGGCAGCAGGCAATTCTCCACGTGTTTGCGCCGTGCTTGTTGTCGCGAGTCGATTGCGATTGGGCTTGGAGGGGGGATGGGGGGACCTCGGGATGGTCCGTCCGAGGCTTGTTGATAAGCAGCAGCAGCAGAAGCAGCGGGTATTTTTTAGGGGGGAGGTTTTGGTGAAAGGTACAGTACTCACTCGATGAATCGGAGGGAGTACGAGAAGGAAGTAATTATGTACAAGATGAATGCGACTTGGTGAACTGGGTGCGGTGGTGGGAAGTTGGAAGATGCGATGCACTGCGGGTGGCCGCGCAGTGACGCATAAACCCTGGCCGGGTCTTGTCTTCTTTTTTTTGGGCGAGGTTGGGAGACGAAAAAGGAGGGGGCAGGGAATGGGGATGGGATAGGATGGAGGGAACATCACTGCTGACTCGTATTGAAAATAGATAAGGAGACGACTTATTTGTTGATTTCTACTCGATTATGGATATTGATTGTTGTTCCATTTCATTGCATGGTTGAAGGGAGTATACTTGTGATCAACATGTGAAATGTATTCTGACACGTGATTTTGTTCTCCTTCAGGGGTGTTTCTTCAGCTGTACACTTCGTCTCTTCCACCCCAAATCCCCTTTACTTTGACTATCGAGCAGTCTCCAACGTAGATCGAAAGTCTACCAATCTCCCATCGTTCTGCACCCTTCAAAACACCGAGAGATCCCAAAATCAGTATCCCCAAACGACTCGCTTAATCAGTTAACCTGTTTTCTACCGGTATTTATCACATAGATAAATGACTCGACTGATTACCATCCATTCAGACGCTGAGTAAATAATATTTTTACTTGAACTAGTATGTTTCATACACAGGTGAGGTCAGGTCTGGTCAGGCCCCGGCTAGGGTACATAATAGAGTTGTTACTTGCCAGTATCTTCGATCAGAGAACTGAAATATAAGGTAATGGTAGATTGTACAAGTATTGTAGAGTAAACAAACCCCATCTTTTTAAGCGAAGGGAATGTCAGAACTCAGGTCCACTTTACCAGAAAAAAAAAGGAGGATGTTACTGGAAATATCGTATTCTGATTTATAGCATGGAATAGGGATTATGGGGTGGATGAACTTCGTATTCGGTGGTGGGTGTTTAGGAACATATAAAGATTAGGTAGGGTGGGGTGAGGACCGTGAGGTAAGGTGGTTGGATTCGAGCTTAGGTGGTAGGATATATAGCGATAGGGATGACTACTATTATTGATTATAGCTTGGTTTTTGTGGAAAGGAATGTTTAAATATAAGTAAGGTTCTACCTAGTTGCTGCTGAGATCCTGCTTGCTGGGGAGTCGCTCGGCTGTATGTTGAGGGTATACGTACCATCAGATCAAGACTCCGTCTCCGTCGAAACTATTATCGGGTCTGACTTGAGGTGGGAAATAGATTCGAATTATTGGGTTTTATGGTCGTATAGGAGTAATTATCGTTTGTTGGACTGGTTGTATGGTCTTGTTAATATGTTTTTTTTTTCTGTCACAGATGGACACTTATCATGGCCCTAGCCTGAAAGTAAAAAAAAAGTGTTTGTTGTTGTCATGGTAAGTTTAATAACAGACGTTCACAGGCGCTAGGACCTACTACCACATTACCATGTGTGTTTAGAAGCCTTCTACGCTGAAGACTTGATCCTTAGGATACAGTCTGAGGAGCTTTTGAATCAATCTTGCGCTCATCACGGCGGATTGCACCGAGGAGCTAATACTCCAAACTCGAGGTTCACGCAGAATTTCATCCATACTTAGTCCTAGTCTTCGACACTACGAATGAGGCGCATAGGTCTTACAATAACTGGATCCTTTTCTTGAGTCCCTACTCATCATAGTCTTGCGAACAAAGGCACTTGCTCTTTCAGATTTGGACGGTTTGATGAGCACAACATCACGTGACTATTTCTCCATCTAGCGAGAGTTCAACGTTGCTCTTGATTCCATTCCAGATTTTTGATTCAATCAAACTTCTCATTGTCTTACACTCGCAACTTCATCCCTCATTCTCACTATGTAGAGTGAGCATAAGCGTACGGCACAGGGTGGATTTTATCACCTGTTTAGGCCCTGTCTCGAGAAGATTCGGGCCATGGTTCTAGTAGTATTCGATTCTGCGAGGTTTTAGCTCTTGTTTTCTTACATCAACCTTTTCAAGATACTCACTGCCTCAGCCACGACTTCTACCCCTCGCCTGACTGCGTGAAGAAGCAGTTTCATAGTCTCTTCGAGGCTGGATCCTTCTGGAAAATTCATATCACGCGGGATTGCGGCAAAGATATCAGGGGGTTTTGCCATAGTGGACATTCCCTCTACCGTCTGTGTCTCAGCTTTCATGTTCAGGGTCTGAATTGGAGGCTCGCGATCGGATTTGCTTTTGCTGGCTATAGTCTCAAGCTTTGGTATGGATACCTGCCCTAGATTCTCAACGTTGATTAACGGCGTCGAAGGTGCCGCCACCTCATTACCTCCTTGCTGGATCAATTCGTCAGTAGGCTTGTGTACAGGCACTGTCACTTCAAGCACCTGGGCTGTGGTCTGCATCACAGTTTCTTTCTTCAAGCCAGGAATCTCTCCGTCAGTCACCGTATTCATCTGAACGTCTTGTGCCGAGGCAATGCTTGTCAAAGATTGTATCGCCATCAGATTAGTCAGCTTCACGCTGCCCAGATTATTTGGATCGATATACCATGGAATCGGCTCTTCCCTAGGCTTCATGGGGTCAAATAACACCGGATTAATGTCGCCTCCAGTCGTCTTGCTTTCGAGGTTGATCATTTTTCGCCATCCCACCTTCGCGCTGACGATGATGCCGCATCGAAACTGGGCATTATTTTGTCTTCTCAACAAAATGGCTGTGCGCATGAAACTTGGAATACCGTTATCATCATTCTTATTCTCTGACAAGCTCCATACTGCGGCATTCTTCGGTTCTGTCGTACGGTCTATCATCTGTCTGGCTCCAACTACCTTCGCGACGCTGTATTTCGTCTCAGTTGTACTCATACTCCATTCTAACCCAGTGGTTACATTAGCCACAAAAGCTGCCCCAGCATCGACCTTTGCAGCTCGTGTGAGTTGTTGAACCTTCTCGGTCCTGTTCAAAGCATACGATCGATTGGGCGCAATTCCGAGCACTTCCGGGGGATTAGAGTCACGAGGGTCGATATCTCGGAAGCGTACTTCGATATCTGCATGCCGAAAGCGACGCGACTCGTCATGAGTTATGAACTGAAAGTCGGCGATGATGAGAGTCGCTGGAAGGGAGTCCGAGGATGAATCCATGGTCCCGTGGATGATCTCAACAAGATACATCTGTAAATTTAGCTTCGATCCGACATCATACACATCCCGCCGCTCAGCTTGTCCTTCATAGGCGTCGAGAGTGTGGTAGTTATTTTGCTCCACTTCTCTCCCACCAGGTCGGAAGCTAAGTATGAATTCGGTCATGATTGCCAATCACAGGAGCGTGGGATGATGGTACCGGTGCTCTGAATTTTACATCAAGCGTTTGTGAATTGTTGCGAATTGATGATAATCTCTTTGATAGGGCTGGGTGGACTGTTCAGTTTATTGTCGCCTCCAACATAAGGACGGCTGGGCTGGGTACTGTAGTGGAGGGTCGGCTCAACTTTCCCCCTGAATGCACTTGTCAAGGTTCATGCCGGAGCTTACATGGAGGTGTTACAGTCTCACCCTTTCGCCCCCAATTGCGGCGCCTCTGTTGGACTTCGCCGAGATATGTCAGCACTTGCGCTGGCTTCTTTGGACATAAGCCCGGCACGGTGCCGAGCCCCAAGGGGAGCGTTTGCAATGGTAACGTGAAGTAGAACAAGTGCAACTTGCCTGCTTCCGTTGTCCCAAAATCCGCAACCATACTCAATTTCTCAACAATCTCAGGATGGTCCTTGATGCTCCTGGACGATCACTGGATGACGAATCGGACGAAGAAGAACTTATTTATGACAGCGATGGGGAGATCCTGGGAGAAGATGACGAAGAAGAAGGCGAGGAGGATGAGGAGGACCTAGATAATGCAAGAGATGTATTAAACCTATTCGAGGACATTTTAGGGGATGCCAAAAACTACGGTTTTGACCGACCAGAGGATTTTATTGAATTTGAAAACAAATTCCGTGGACAGTTCGATAAGGTCAATCCAACCTATGGAACATTGCTACACTTCTTCGTCTCTTCCAGAATGAATCCACCACCGCCAATTCTTCTCGGGAAGTGGCTTATTAAACGATGGCCTGGGCTTGTCAAGGTCCAGGACTCTGAAAGAAAGACTCCAATCCATCTCGCTCTCGAGCCAAAGACTCAGCGATTTGAGTTTGTGGAGCTAGTTCTTGATGATTGTCCAGATGCGATCCTTGCAACAGCCTTGGCTATAGAAGATAACGGGGGACGGAGCTGCCTCCACCATGCAATATACGAAAGGTTTCGCTCAACTCTGAAAATGATCCAAAAGTGTAGCCCAGACACTTTTGTCGCAAAGGAAAAACACGGGCAGAAAACTCCTCTACTGATTGCCATGGATTTAGACACTGCTTCAACGAAGAAGAAGCCTCTGTCTGCTAGAATGATTCCAAAGGTACTTCCACGACCCCGAACTACAGTGGACAGGAAGGGTGGTGATGAGGAAGCGGACTACAAGAAGGAGAAAACTCCCTCAGGCAGAAAGATGGACATGAAGTCAGATTTGAAGGATATACCTGCAAAGGGTAAAGATTCTTCATCGAAACCTGAAGCACTGTCAAAGAATTCCAAGTCAGCCTCGAAAGGTTCGCCGCGAACAGCCCGTCCGACACTCGATGGTCAGAGAAAAATGGAGATAGATCGGGCCAGCAACGGCTCTGCTGCTCCTCTAGAACGTTTCAACCGTCCAGAGGTTGTTTGGCACCTGATGGAGCACAGTCCAAAGTCACTGTCGGTAAGGAATGCAGCAGGGCAAACACCATATCAGTATCGTCTTTATCTGTTATCGAAAGCTGTTTCGTCTAGATATCAGGGGGATCCTCAGAGTCAAGACTTGGTAGCGCGAGGCATGAAGGAATTTTGCTTGCGAGAACTGGGGCGTGATGAAGCAATCGAAATCCTGTATGAGAAGGGCCAAGGTATGAGTAACAAGAACTGATAACATCACTGTTGCAGACTTGGTACATTTACTAAACTTCTTGACACAGAAAAACATATCGAATTTGATCTGTCAAGTCTTCCTACCGACTCTATATCCAGAGCAGATCTCGACCAGCTAGCCCGACACTTGACATTTGAAGACACGCTGAGATACGTTGCCCTCCCAAAACTCCGTATCGAAGACCCTAAGAAAGATCTTCACGACACAGACGAAAGTCGACGCAATAACCCTTTCGCTCCCGGAAGTTCTGGTCCATTACCGGTCTCAACCCACCACCGCCGCCGCGAAGTTTCTCCTCACCTGGATCCTCATAAACATGACCAGCTAGGCCGCCTTGGTCTCAGTGATGCCAGTATAATATTCCAATGGCTTTGGGATAATAATGTACGTCGTATCTTCAGGGTGGTCGTCATTGATGACGGAGATACACCTCATAGCAATCAAGTAATTGAGGACGCACTGGTCGAATTCCAAATTGAGGTTTGGGATTGGAAGAAAATTGATATGGATAGCGAGACAATATTTCGTGCAGCAAAAGATGCAAGGGTAGTGTATCTCTACACAAGCGGCAACAGTGCGGTATTACGAGGATGGGCTTGTGAATCAGGGCTAGTCAAACTAGAAAAGGTATGTCTGCCATGTGTGAAGCCCCAATTGTTGATAGAGTCAGTGACTGAGTTTAAAATAGCTTCAACTTGTTAATATCATAATTCGTCCGGTAAGTGGCACTTTCTTAATTTGCCTCTTAATAAGAAACTTATACTTGTTTAGGGGTTTGAGACCAAGGCACGAAGAGAAGCCGACTTGAAGGACTTCAAGCAGAGTTTCCTGGCAAATTGGGACGCGAAAAGATTTCCTCGTGGGCGACCACGAGTGGAAGTGATTCCAGATGACAAATCCAAGAGTTACGCTTCCTGGTTCCAGAATAATCAAGGCCCGGACGAAAAGTACGTGGCGGATCCGGTACATTCAACTGATAACCTGCTGACGGAGCTACAGACAAAAATGGCTTGTCCATATGGACACATTCGCAAGTTTCATCACATCGATCGATCTAAACAAGGAAATGATGAAGCGAACACAGGAACGGGCCGAAGCGGATCGACTGCATGTTAGCGAGGCAGAGAAACCTGAACTCATCGAGGACATTCGAGTGGCTCTAATCGACGATGGAATCGATGGCTTTGAAAGCAAATTGAGCAAAAACATCGCCCATGGGGTATCCTTCTGCCGGCCATCTGACACCGAGGATCTCATGCGGACATATTACGTGTCTTCAGGCGGTCATGGAACTATGATGGCACAACTCATCCGTCGCATATGTCCGAGAGTGAAGCTATACGTGGCACGACTAGAAGATGAAAAGTCCTCAAGCGGGAAGAGATTTATCACTGCACGATCTGCGAGACAGGCCATCGATTGGGCTATAACAAATAAAGTGCATATTATTTCCATGTCGTGGACAATAGAAAGTACCGAGAATGATCATGACATCCAAGAGCTGAAGAGGTCAATCGACGCCGCCAAGGCAGCACACATCACCATGCTTTGCGCATTCTCTGATCAAGGGAACAACGCTCCCGAGAACACTTTTCCTGGCTTCTGGAAAAACGAATGCTGGACAATCGGAGCTGCTACATCTAGGGGTGATGCTAGCACTTTGGTTGACAAGAACAGGGTCGACTTCCTTTTCCCCGGCGAGCAGATCATTGTCGATCCGGACACCTCGGCCCTGACCAGCTCTTCGACGAAAGCAGAAAATGGAAGTAGTATCTCGACAGCCTTGGCAGCAGGCACGGCTGCACTGCTGTTGTTCATCAGCCAACTCGTCGAGCCAGCCTTCTATACTAAGCTGAAAGATCCTGATCGTCTGAAAAAAGCCTTTGAAGATCTTTGTGCGAAGGAGACCGGGAATCCAAAGTATTTCAACGCTCAGAACTTCAACCTCAAATTTGCAGATGCAGACTGGAACTGGGAGAACGATGGACGGAAACAGGTTGGGTTTTTGGTGGAGAGTTTGTGAGTACATCCTTAAGCCTAAACGTTGAAAATCTGCTAATTTACTGACCCCTATAGTATGAGTAAAGATGAAAGATCTGGTACGTAGGGTACTGATGTTCATATCGCGAGATGGGAATACCTGGAGTATAATTTAACGAATTCCTTTTTCCCACTAATCATATCTATGTCGCAAAACTATCCATCTATTTTATGTTACGCCCATAACAAAATTCTTTCCCAGGGGCGCAATCTCTGTATGGATCGAGCGTCACAAGGACTCGATATTCTTCATACAGCCTCCATAGGTCTATCATTAGTCATAACTCCATCGTCAAAATTCATTGTGTAGTCGCCGATCTGGTTAAAGTTACCCTCATAATGGGGCTGTCTGACAACTTTGGGGGCCGTTGGACTAGGTTAGATGCAGCCTGATCCAAATACTCCTCGAGTCCCTGCAAAAACCCACGGCGCAACGTCCAGCTGATTCTGACTGCATCGGAGCTGAAACACGCTTCCCAATAGGCGCAAGCTTATGATGACCTGGCATTACTAATTGGTTGCCTGGTTGGAAGGGCCTAACGCCGAGTAGACTTGAACACATCAGCCAGATTTTGGATAAGGGGAGCTAGTCGTGCTTCGTACGTGGGAGGCGGGATGAGGAGATGGATGATAACTTCGACTTCGACATCAACATCAACATCAACTTCATCTTCATCTTCCCGATTCATAGCAGTAAAGTAACAACCCCAACGAAATCACTTAGTGGCTTTCTCCAAGAGCTCTCCGGCAAGTGCAGCGAAACTTCAGTGCTCGCCGGTGAAAGGTTCAAAGGTCCTGGAGGTCGAGGGAGATGGGTAAGATCGCCGATGGAGGTGTTTGGGGGCCAGGCCTCGTGACTCTAACCTCGAAGATACTGAAGGACTCGGACGCACTCCAACGCCGCGGAATATTAGAGTATGATCCCTTAGCCTTAAAAAAAGGTCGAATTAACAAACCGTGTTCTCTAGAATTATTGCTGTGCATGGTTTGCAGGTCGAGAGAGACAAGACAACGGAGGAGAGAACAACATGGCTACAAGACCATATCACGACATATGTAGCTAATGCGAGAGTCTCAACTTTCTCCTATGAGCTAAGTCGAGAGGGAATTGATAGGTGTGATATTGAAAATGCAGCAAAGAATCTGTTAGATGGCATTTGCAATGGAGAATTGGCAGACGCGGTGAGTTTTGATCCGAAACGCCAATGGTGATCCTCGTCTAGGACTCGTGGACTGATTTTAACACAGGCTTTAACTAGGAAATTTATTTTTATCGGCCATAATATTGGAGGGTTGGTAATAAAGGAAGCATTGCTAATTGCGAATGACGACCCCATCTACTCAGATGTTGCGAGGGACACCTCACTGCTGGTAACTCCGCTCGAACTCCGTATCCACGATCAGGAATACTAATGACAACGATAAAGCTTTTCTTCGGCACCCCTCAACGGGCAAATAATCGAGCTGGATGGGAGAAGCTGGCCCACAATATCATCCACGCAACGAGTCAAAAGAACAAAGCACCCCTCTCTGCTATTTTACTGAAATCCTCATCTACTTTAGAGGATGTAAATGAAAGATATACTCGGCTAGCGAAAATATATAACGCGGTTAGCTACTACGAGACAGTGAAGCTAGATGAATTTGTGGGCTTGGTAAGGGAACAACTATTTATTCACTCGACGTTTACGCCGTCCGCTAATGGAATAAAGGTCTTAGACCAGTTTTCATCAACGATGGATCTGCCTAATGAGACCATTTCAGCTCGTAATACAAATCACCTCGACTTGTGTCGTGATATCCAAGACACTGAGGAAACCTTCACCAAAATGTGTGATAGAATTTCGACTGCTTCAGGTCGCCACTTTCGCTCTCTTCTATTGATATATCGCTAACGGGGTTTACAGCATTCGACTCACAGTATATAGACTGCCTCCACACTCTCTCATTAGTTGGTGGGGCAACCAGGATGGTCCCATCGACGCTGCCGAAATCACTGGCGCCGACGTGGATCATCAAAGACAAAACATATCAAGAATTCATCAGCCAGAAATCAGGCGTCCTCCAATTCCTTGGTCAGCCAGGTAGTGGCCTCTCAGTCATATCCGACTTCATTCCTCCACACTTGATACGAGCTGAGGAGCTGTCTTTCACTTCTACGTCACATGAGATCGGTCAATTATCAACGGGGTCTAAAGAGGCAACCGTTCTTACGTTTTCTTTTGATTCGCGGGATTATCGGACTTGTTGTACGTCAACTTTGCTTGCTTCTCTGCTGCGACAACTACTTGGAGGAGACCCAGGTCACTTCAGATACATCAAACACATGTACACACGAGTTGCAAACTCAGACTGGAATTTAGAGACCCTCTGGGCACTTTTCCGGTCAACGATATCAGGACCGAACATTGGACGAGTGTACTGTGTCATTGATGCTATAAACAAATGTGACCCGGAGCGGAATCATTTCCTCGATGATTTCTTATCGTTGGCAAAGTCGACAGATTCCATGTTAAAGGTCATTTTCACGAATAGTTCCAGAGTACCCGACATGTATCAGTCAACATTCTTGATTGATGTGGACAAGCAAGAAAGGAAACAAGATGATTTGGAGATCTTGATTGACTTTGATATTGCAGAGCTCGTAGGAACCAAACCACAATTCGGTGACTTCTCAACCGGCTGCTCCGATGGCTTTTCTAAGGCCATCCATGAAAGGATACTCGGTCTATCTCCAAGCTTTCTGCTCATTTCTTTAATTTTCAAATGGATCCAGGATAGCCAAGTCAGATCAACTAGAACGGAGATACAACAAATCTTGAATAACATACCCAAAACATTGCCGGACATTTATGAACAAGTCTACCTGAAGGATTCCTCGTCCTCTCCACAGTGGAAGTTCAAGGCGCTTTCCTGGATCACTCACGCCTTTCGTCCACTCAAAATTGAAGAGCTCGCAACAGCGCTATCCATCGAATCGGGTAATGCGGCATTCCAAATTATCGAAGGCGATCGGCCCCGGAATCTAGCCGAGGATCTAAAAAGGGCTTTTGGCAGCTTTCTCGACTTTCAAGATGACGAAGTATCCCTGGCTCATGAATCGGCTAGAGACTTTCTGTTGCAGATTTCGAAGGACTGGGATCCGAAAATCAAGGGCCGAGAGTTCTTCGGCCATGCGCGTATCTCGAGCATATGCCTCGACTATCTCCTGACCGCTCACTGGGATGAATTAGCTGCAGATGTGGGTAACAGCAATCTAGAGAGTCTTCCAAGTCCTGATGGAGCCTCAAGTCTCTTCTCATATGCTGCCAGGTATTGGTATATACATTATCGTATGGCAGACAAAAATGAAGACCTCTTTGAAAGGGTCCGTCAATTCTTGGCAAATGATAAGAGGAGGACATTGTGGGGCCATGTTGAGTGGCTGGAAGGGAACAAGCTTGCCTCGAGACGGGATACTTCTAATTGGCGATATGTTGCAGCTCAACTAGGACTCAATGAAGTCCTGCTCTCACTATTAGATGATGATCCAACAGATGATACCTACGTGGCCAGCATAGCCGCCGGCCGGGGAGATATAGAACTGATTAAAGAGCTCCGAATGAGAGGCATGCCAACAACCGATCCAATAAACCTTGAGTTCGCTGCCCGGAATGGGTATTTGTACGTTGTGTCATACCTCTTGTCAGACAACCTACCCAAGGCCGAGCTCCAGGATTATTCAGGGCCGGCGATACATGCGGCGGCCCAAAATGGCTACGTGGATGTGTTTATGGAACTGCTTCGTAACAAGGCAGATGCCAGCTCCTTTGTCAACGATATGACCCCACTTCATGTTGCTGCCGAGTTCGGAAATATCGAAATTTGCCGAAAGCTGATCGAAGAGGATGTGGATGTGAATGCTAGGAATGAAGGCAGCTCTACCGCCTTGCATCTGGCAACTCTGGCCGGTCAGCTCGCGAGTATGAAGCTATTGCTAGATTCAGGTGCAGATATTGATGCTAGTGATGACCAGTCTCTTCGACCACTCCATCATGCGGCATCATCTGGACTTGCTGATGCTGTTAAGTTACTTCTGTCGCGACATGCGCCTGTTGACTCGACAAGTTGGAATGGTCAAACGGCTTTACATATGGCAGCTCAGAAAGGCCACTCGAAATCAGTTCAGGAACTGTTGATTGGAAATGCTAAAATCAACACCATAGCCGAGGATGTTGGGTCACCGCTAAATGTCGTTGCTAGCACGGGAAATCTTGAAATAGCCAAATTAATCATCGATGCAGGAGCAGACTTGAGTATCGTTGATGGCCAAAATTGTACTGCACTACACCTAGCAGCGAAATATGGTCATACAAGTCTCGCGCAAACACTCCTCGAGCACGAGCTTGATATCGATGTGGCTGCAGGGGACGGTCGCACTGCTTTGCATCTCGCAGCTTTGGGTGGCAGCTTTGGCGTTATTAAGGCATTGATCGAGAAGGAAGTTTCTGTCAATGTCGTCGACGACTTCGAATACACGCCTCTTGCTGTAGCTGCAAAGCGAGGAGATTTGAGGACCGTCCAGGCGCTAATAGGAGCTGGGGCTGAGGTTCTTCCCACAGATACTTCCGTATCGGCACTGCACGAAGCAGCTTCCGCTGGCCATATCGATGTCATGGCTACGCTTCTGGCTGCTGGAGCAAGCCCAGATGGAGAGGTCGGCGGTGATACACCATTACATTCAGCTGTCAAATCTGGGAAGGTTCAGGCAGTTCAGACAATCCTCGATGCAAAGGTCGACGTCGATCCTCGTGACACGGATGAAGATACTCCTCTTCTCGATGCTGCATTGCTGGGTCATTCTGATATTGTCGAGTTGCTACTTGAACAAGGCGCCAGCCCGCAGATGGTAAACTATTACTCGGCAAATTTCCTCCATCGCGCGATTATTTCCGGTAAGTTACATGTTGTCAAACTTGCCTTAAAGGAGAAAGCGTTGCAGCTTGGTTCTGATTCGAATGGCTTCATCCCGCTCCATGTTGCTGCGCAGCAGGGGTTCACAGAGGCTGTGTCAAGACTTCTTGCATCTGGAAGCCGGACGAAACAGGTTGAAGCAAAGACTAGTAAAGAACGTACTGCGCTCCACCTAGCTGCGAAGGGCGGGCACTTAGAAGTTGTCAAGCTCCTCCAGGAAGCCAAATCAGGTATAAATCTTAGTGATTCCAAGTCTCTGACGCCACTCGGCCTTGCCACAAAGAAAGAGCATTTCGAGGTGGCTCGCTTCCTGATCGAAGAGGGTGCTGATGCCAATATTGCCGACTCTAGTGGACTTACACCATTATTCTGGGCTTTTAGTAAAGGGAACAGAGACCTAGTCACACTCATTCAACCCAAAACTCTGGATTTAAATCAAGTCACCAAACGCAAGAATACTTACTTGAGTGTCGCTGCAAGGGAAGGAATGCTAGACAACGTGAACGAGCTCATCAAGCTAGGACTGGATATCAATGCACAAAATGTGGACGAGCGGACTGCTATCATGCTTGCTGCCGAGGTAGAAGATCTAGATTGTGTCAAAGCTCTAATTGCTGCAGATGCAGATTTAAATATCGTTGATGAAGAGACCAAGACTGTCCTGTTTTCACCTATATACAATGGAAATAAAGAGATAGTAGATGCTCTATTGGATGGCGGAGCATTACCTGAATGTGAAGGGTCATACTGGCCTGCTGTTTATACCGCAGCGTACTGGAGGCAGTTGGACCTGGTCAACGACTTTATCAAACGAAAGTTTGACATCGAAAAACCGGGATTCGACCAATGGACACCTCTTCATGGCTGTTATGATATGCCCAGTATAACCTTGGCTCTATTAGCTGCAGGGGCAAAGACTGACGCTTTAGATAAGTCGGGAATCTTAGCCGTTGAAATTGTTATCCAAAATGGCTTCGAAGAGACATTAGCTGTTTATATGGAAAGGGGAATCAGTCCTCTAAAAGGGAAAATTAGCGATGGCAGGACGCCTTTACATCATGCAGCATGGTTTGGAATGACAGATTGCCTGAAGGTTCTCCTCAAGCATGCTCCAGAAGCTTTAACCTTAGATGTGAAGGACAACGCAGGAATGACGCCACTTCAGGATGCTGTGAGACAGGGCGGTGTCAGTGTCACCGAAGTGTTACTGGCGACTTCGAAATGCGATCTCAATCAGAAGAATGACGGTGGTAGTGGTCTAGTCGCTATCGCAGCTGATGCAGATAGTATCGAGATGGTCGAGTTTCTTCTCAGCAAAGGGGCTGATATCGAACCAGCGCTCGCAGACCGTCTCGTCAAAATTGCCTCTGTGAGCGGGTCGGCGTCCTTGGCGACAACAATACTGGAGAAGTATCCTAAGTGTATCGATCTGAGCAAAGAAGACGAGCATGGCTGGACGTCGGAAATGCTCGCAAGAGCGCTGGGAAATACAGAAGTGGCAGATGTGATCAAGGCTTCAAAGGGGTACGATTACAGGTTCATGCCCGACATGCTGAGTCCATCGGAGTGGAGCGAGTTGAAGAAGGCCCCGTTGCTGGAGCTTGACGAGGCAAAATTGGTAGTGAGGGACACAACAGGAGAGGATAATACCGGTAGGTCACTTGTTGTTGCCTTGCCAAATAGTGGGTAGGGCTAACTTGAGTGGTAGTCGATGTCATGCTTGTTTTAGGCAATCATCCCATTCCGATCATGGACAAGGACTTTTACTTCGAGATCGAGGTTCTTGATAAAGGGGCCAGAAAGTGAGTATCATCTTCTACCACCCGCGCTCTAACCAAGGTTAAGAAACTGACCATACATAGCGAAATGGGCATCGGCCTCGCCACTGAAGACACGCCCCTAGACCGTATGCCAGGGTGGGAAATAAGCTCCTGGGGATACCATGGCGACAACGGCCAGAAATACCACGACAGTTTCTGGGGTCAGGCATATAATAATGATGTAGAATTGTATAGTATGGGTGATATCGTGGGATGTCTATATGATATCGAGAAGAAGCAAGTTAGTTTCACTAAAAATGGAAAACTCCTTGGTCAGTCAACTTCACCCCTATATCATGATCATTCTGTCTCTCCCCATTTCTACCATCCCGTCTTCCCCAGTCTATCAAACTGACCAGATGAATAACACAGGCGTCGCGTTCGAGGAAGTCACCGGCCGCCTCTTCCCCGTCGTCGGGCTGGGTCCGGGGACAGGGCTGAGAGCGAACTTCGGCAAGACGCCGTTCAAATACAGGGATTACAAGGAGAAGGAAAATCTGGAGAGGCGCCGGACGACGGGTATCACCAGGCGAAGGACGCATATGTCTTTCAGTGAAAGCGCCATATTGTAGGGTGGGGGAGGATACGCGGGCGGGGTGGTTATTCTTGAGAGCGTGTGGAGAAGTGTATTGCATGTACAGTATCAAGTATGTATGGCCTGGTATGGCACATATATATAGATAGATCGAGTGGGTTGTTGGAAAAAGAGTCAAGGTCTATATACTGTCTACCAGCAACTCAATTCTATGACTTCCAAAAATCAGATTGAATACAGATGCAGATCTCGCATCGCAAAAGCCAGCAAGACGACTCTTTCTTATTCTCTCTCCCCTTTTTAAAGTCCCGCTCTCTGAATCAAATGGATATATATCTGGTCAAAGAAGTGTACCTGTAAACTGAAATATCGAAAAACTAGCGAGTAAGATAGAGAAAGAGAGAGACTGTGAGATATCAGGTCAATAGATGTTTATTTTGATTTGCTTTACTTGCTTGCTTGCTCGGCTATCACTAATGATGCTATTGCTAATGTGCATTCCCAGAGCCAGCACTGCATCCGACCTCTGCTCCAACTTTCGTGGTCGAAGCGCTGTCCGTGAGTGTATGAGCTAGCTATGAGCTACATATGGGATGGATCCTAGGTAGTGATACAACTTTAACTCCTCATGTAAGAGGGAAACATGAAAGGAAAAAGACAAAACAGAAACAATTGACAATCCTACACGGTAGGAGGATCCTCCACCCTAATCATACTCGGATTTGACATTACCTGACCTAACCTGAACGCCCGGCCCACTGTTGTCCCTTGGTATATATACATACAGTCAGCAGCCGTTGTTTGTGTGCTGTTTTCGCCATACGCCATCCGTGCAATGCAATTGTTTCCTTCTTCTTTCTTTGTTTGCATCCTCCTCCTCCGTCGGCTCTTTGCATTTGGTGAATTCTTGAAAATTTTCCGACTTCTGAATTCCTCCAATTGATCACCATGTCACCCGAAAAGTTCTTCAAGCCCTGGATTGATTCCTCATATAATAAACCTCGGACTATAACAGATCCTCTACCCACCCCATTATGTCTCGGCGGTCATCCGTAAGCCGCGCGTACTCTAGCAATAATCGCAGCACGTAAATCTGCATGTCCTCTCTCCTAAGCACCTTATTCGCCCAATCCTGCCCCGCGTTCGCGATCCTCGCGGCCTCTGCGTCGTGGTCCTTGATCTTGACGCTATCGCCCTCGTAACCGAGGAAGTACTCCATAATGCCCCAGAAGTCCATGAATCGGTTATCCATCGGCACAAAGTGCTTCCAAGGCACCAGCCGTGAGTCGTGCCACTCTCGGAAGATCGTGGCCTTGATCGGGAGCGAGGTTGACATCAGGAAGCCGCGGTACCGGCCGGAGAACGAGTTGCCGTCAATGTCGGGCAAGTACTTGCGCTTGAACTGGTGGGCCATCTTCATCCCTGGCGTGATGGAGAAAAATGGGGAAGTGTAGTTGCAGGAACCATTTGGTTGGGCGACCGCGCACATCAGGTCCACAAAGCCAGTGTCTGCCCACTCTTTGGTCCAGTGGCCCAGTCTGTTCTCCTGCTGTGCGGCCAAGTTGTAGTTATTTGATGGCATGGCCCAATTCTTGGGATACTGGGTCCAGTCCTCGGCTGCTGTCACTTGCGTCGCATTGGTCATTGCAACGAAGCGGTGGCGTTGGAATCCCTTCCAGTTCGTAGGCTTGTTTCTCCCTCCCGTCGCCACACCCCTCCAGATCACCTTGTTCTGCTTCTCGAGCCAGGGAGATCCGTGGTCGTTTCCGCCGGAGAACCGCTCTTCATTGTTCCAGTACATTGGTGCGGGAAGGAGGATTTCGTTGTTTGTAGGGAGTTTGGACCCGCCGAACATGGGGAAGAGGATGTTTGTAGAAGATACGGACAGAGGGTCGATCATCATGCCGTGGAGGCCTTGGAGATCGGGTTGGTGGCAGAAATCAGTCGATAAAGTATAATTCGAGACGTAGCCTCTGTATGTATGTGGAATCGTGTGCGCGAGGGAGATTTGGGGCGTGTGCGAGAAATCTGTAATTTGCTCAGCTGTGCGTGCGAGGCTCTTCGGGTGACAGCCTCTCGACGCAATTTTCCAGAATGGCCCTGCATAAGGTCAGCAAAGTAATTTTTCACAATCGTGGTCTAACGTACTCTCGTCCTCCCAGTTCTTTGGTCGCACAGGAAGATCAGGGTCCGGCTTATTTGGCAGCGAAGAGAACTCTGAAATAACCTCGTTGGGAGGAGGCATGCTGCGAGTGGTGCGCTCGATCTCCATGTATTTATCGATATCCTCCCACGGCACCACAATCCTAGGCTCGTCCATAGCGTTCAGCGCAAGATCCATATCCGGCAGCAGGTGCTCAATAGTCTGCGTCAAATTCTGCCAGATTCGCGTCCAAAACCAGCCGCTGGTCGTCGTCGCGTTGTGATTTCGAATATTGATAGTCATCTCGTAATCATTTGCCTCCCTCCGCATCGTCGATGGAGGAAGCCCCCAGTATGGTCCTAAATCATGGTAAATCTGATCGAAGAAATCCTCTACCATCACAGCCCCATTTTCCTCGGCGAATTTGTACCACAGGTTGAACCCGGGAGGGGGATGTCTTCCCCTCCGTCTCCTGTATTCCGCTGCTGCGCTTTTGATATCATGGCTCTCCTTCTTCAGTAGATCGTCGAACACGTTGGCGGCGGCCTTGATCAAATCATCGATCGGGTGGGCTTGTTTCGCAGCCTCTAGGGGCTTCTCCGTTATGCTCGCTGGCTTCTCCTTCTCTGCTACCTTTGTAGGCTGCGGTTCCGCAGTCGTAGGCTTGATATCTGGATTGGCGGGGTTCTGCGACGCTGGAATGCCCGGTAAATGTGCGGGCGTGACATCGATAGGTTTGTGAACCGAGGTGAAGGTTGGAGAGTTGTGTCGGAGGTAGAAGAGGCCACTAACGATGAGGAATGCCAGTAGTAGGTAGCGAATGAGACCCGCGGGTCGTCGTGGCGGACCTGCGAACGCCATGGTGACGGGCGAATTTATCTTCATGAGAGGAGGCAATCGAGGCGGAAGATGAGGATGGAGAGATGAAGCTAAAGGTGGAGAAGAAAGAGAGAAGAAGAAGCAGAAGATAGTGAAGGCACGTTGCTGGTGGCGCTGCCAAAAAACCGTGAGCGTGGTGTGCGGGTAGGGCAGTCGCAGTCTAATCAAACGACAGCATTTAAAATTAAGAGATGATATCGTCTTGAGCCAGCATAAAGTAAAGTCTGCAGATAATCATAAGAGTCGTGATAAATGGGGATATAAATATCGCATAGGGGAGTAGTAGAATAATATGGCATTTCCTATTTCTCTTTTCTCTTTTCTCTCTTCTCTCGTCTCTCGTCTCTCGTCTCTCTCTCTTCACCCTGCTGGGCACAAGCGCCGAGTACTTGCTTATCTTGGACATTCTGGTCTGACCCCCTGAATAGGGGCTTACGCTTACCTCGCACTAGAGCTAAGCGCGGATCGTCAAACAATCAATGAAAGAAAAAAGGAGGCGATGAGAGTAGAGTTGTACCCAAGTACGAGGTTAATCACAGCCCTATACCTTACAGTACAGTACGTACTCGAACGTTGCTTTTCCTTAGGCGATACAAGGTTAATCTCGACATCGACTTCTCAAAAAAGATTCATCTATCTATTATCTCTACTTCGTTCAGTATCTATCACATCTCCAACAACCCCTTTTCCAAAGTGACTAACCCACCGCCCCTCCGCCCCCTTTTTTCATCTCCCGTAACCCAATTATAATCATTAACCCAGAGTAACAATCACTGTGACTCCACAAACGCGCCTAACCGCTCAGCCGCCCACAGCGTTTCACATAACCGTAAATCAAACTCGAAAGCAGCAGCAAAAAAGAAAGACATCTCAAGATAAATCGATCGTGGCATCTGTACACCGCAACCATTGATTTCCAACAGGCGATCTCTCTCGCTTCCTCCCATTGGACCCCCCCTTACATAGTAACGCTTCCCGTGGAATGCGGGCTGAAGACTTCTGCAGCGGGCGGCGCAACCCGTTACCATGTTGTTGGGTGCTTACTTAGTCTTGTATTTAACACTATGATAGGGTGGAGGATTCGATGGGGAAAGCTGCGAAGAACTATTCCAACAATCAAAAGCATGTCTAATTCTAGCTGTGGGTGATTATCTCACATAAATGCAGCTTTCGTTGGCGACTCTTCATATACAAACAAAGCTGCGAGTACCCTAACTTGGGGCAATACAGTACTGGACCGGTGTCACAGCTCTTTCAGGCCAGTTGCACATGAGCGGGAAGCACATTTAAGTTGTCCGCTCGTTCATTTTCTCCCTTCGATCCTTTTCATGTTTCGAATTGCCTTGGGATGTTTGGGGGATGGGTTAGGATACACACAGGAGAAGCTTGGAGGCCCGAGGATCCGCAAGCTCACGTGACCCTTCATGCCCTCCCAATATCACGTGTCAAATTATATTTCTCCATCAAGGTATTTTCTGGTAGCACAGTACTTATCCAAGGAAGCAAATGCATTACTCATTAAAAGAATTTGAATGCTTAAAGATGGATACAATCAATCAATTGGGGTGCTCTGGTACGAATACCACCTTCTGGACTTGCATCTTGTTGAAAATGTCATATCCCTCCACCGCTTGGCTCATCGGCATGAACTTGTCCGTCATGAAGCTATGACTTGTTAGCAGATGACTCAGATCAAGGTAGATGATCCTACTCGAGCTTATGCTGGTGTTTTTCCAACATCTTCAACGCTTCTGGGAACAGACCTGTACGTATTAATTGATATCTCAATACTTCTTGGTCGAAATGGAAAGACATACTTCGGACAGGGCAACGTCCCATCTGAATCCTCAGATTCTTGCCATATGCTTGGTTCCCAGTGAACGGGATCTCCTCATTGTGGACACCGAAACTGGAAATGCTGCCCCATGGGCGGAGGAGATCGAATCCAGTCTTCAACGCATCAGCGTGACCGACTCCCTCAATGACCGTGTCTGCTCCTCGACCATTTGTCAACTCCTTTACCCTCGCTTCAAGACCTAGCGAGTCTCATCAGCCTACAACTCTTTCATCATTCAAGAGGCATGTAAGGAGACAAATACCGGCTCGGTCTTTCTGATCATTCCACGGTTCCGCCCCCAACTTCTTCGCCAACGCCAACCGGCTCTCCACCCGGTCAACAGCAAGCACAATCCGTGGCTTATACTCCAGCGCATTGATCAACGCACACAATCCTACCGGTCCGCACCCAATCAACACAACAACGCTCTGGCTAATCGTTTCCTGGTCAAAGCCCCTAAACGCATTTGCAGCTGCAAAGTACCCGGTGGGGAAAATGTCAGCCATGAGCACGAGTTTCTTTTCGTCGATCCCTTTTGGCGCTGTCACAGCTGTCGCGTCAGCCAGAGGGACACGCATATAGTCTGCTTGGCCACCGTCGAGAAGCGGGCATCCAAAAAGCAAGCACTTCTCGCAGCGAGAGGAAAAGCCGCGTTGGCAGTAGAAGCATTCGCCACAGGAAACAGTGAAAGGCATGACGACCGTGTCACCCTTTTTGTGTGTCTTGACTGCT
This sequence comes from Ploettnerulaceae sp. D365, assembly GCA_003988805.1. Lineage (NCBI taxonomy): Eukaryota > Fungi > Ascomycota > Leotiomycetes > Helotiales > Ploettnerulaceae > Ploettnerulaceae sp. D365. Next base: position 21,322 of record QYAL01000024.1, on the reverse strand, counting down.
GAGCCGACTTCAAAGACTTCACCTGTGGTCTCGTGACCCTGGGGATGGTGTTAGAGATTCCTCCGATTTAAAAGATGTTCGAGAATAAGATTGGCTTTACCATAATGAAGCCCGTCTTGCTGGGTTGGTGGCCGCGGAAAACATGGAGTTCGCTAATTTTGTGAGTTGGCGATGTATGAGTATTCGAGGGAAGCTTTACCTTCCACACAAAGCTGAGTACTTGACCTTGATGATAATGTCAGTTGGGTCGACAAGCTTCGGAACTGGACGGTCCTCAATTGACACATCCAGCGTCCCGTTGAAGACAACTGCTTTCATGGTCTTCGACATGGTGAGTGGGATGATATATTCCGAGTCTGGCTATCAAGAATCTAGGACTCCAGGATGTATTTTGAGGAAATGAAGTCTTTTACTTGCAAACTCGATTGCTCATTGATGAAGTATGGAATATGGAGAGATGAAAGAAGCAGGCGAGTGGTCCCAGGGTGGAATGTTAGAGCAGCCGAGGGGCAGAATCGGCAGATGCGGGGTACAGTAGGAACAGTAGCTTGCGCCCAATTGCAAGCGGTTTTTACTTGTCTGCAGCGCCAATCCGCACCATGATATCACATATTCTCGGTCCTGTTGTGCAGACAGCTATGGAATGAAAGCTCTTATCCGGTTTCTCGGGTCATGTCCCTTCAGCATGTTCCTTGAGTCTTGACTTCCAAGCGCTATCCTTTTATTCCCAGGCGTATTCTCCTAGCACGGGATAGAAGCGAGGGGTAAGGAGTGGCTGCCACTACTACGTTACTATGTATTTACGCGGGGAAAAGGAAGCGATAATTAGCGGCGCTATAGAAGATCACTTGTTGCATTTGTTGATTCTCTTCACTGGCGGGTTAAGGGTTAAAGCAGCTAACTACCATTCTACCTGAGTCTGACCTGAGCTCGTACCAAGAAGAGGGGTCGTGGGGCCACTGTATCGAGCTTGTTATCTCCCCCACCTACCTGGTCTCCTTGTCTCCTTGTCTTCATTTTCTCGAACTTCTCCCAATCTTAAGATCTCATACTCACCAGATTATATGTGATTGAGTAGCTACACGAGTTTGCCAGCCCTCAGAACCCATCACTCCAAAAACAGAAAAGAGAAAGAATAATGGCAGGTATCCAACGTGCCCTCGACGCCGGTGCCGTCCCCTCCCACATCTCCAATGTCTGCCCTCCCGGAACAAAAGCATACCTGCTCGAGGTCGGCTGGCTTGAATGCGATGAGGGCTTTGTTACTAGAGGAGGCAACACCTCCTTGAAAACCACAGAAGGGCACTCCTTTATCAATAAACGCCGTGAGCTTCCCATGTACTGCATCCTCATCGATCATCCACACGAAGGGGTCATCCTTTGGGAAACCGGCTGCGGAAAGGATTATCCAGAGGTCTGGGGACCGCAGCTGATTGATGTCTTTGCGAGGATCAAGTATGAGCCACGGCATGAGTTGAAAGCTGCCATTGAAGCGACCGGCCACAAGTTGGAGGATGTGAAGAAGATGTAGGTTCTATTCGATACGGGGATTGGCCTATGCGAGTTAATGAAATTAGTATCCTGGGCCACATGCACCTTGATCATGCTGGAGGGTTGGATCAGTTCCTTGAGAGAAAAGATGTGGAGATTTGGGTTCATGATAAGGAGTTGCGTTCCGCGTTTTGGTCTGTTGCTACTGGTGCGGATGTTGGTGTTTACATGGCCCATTACATGAATGTGAGCGTTTTCCCGCTCGACGTGAGTTTGCTTTGGATTTGTCTAACAGAATGTGAAGTTGGGTTTGAATTGGAAGACTTTCGATGAGAGAACTATGGATTTCTGTCAGGGTATCACCCTTCACCATCTGCCTGGACACACTGATGGCAAGTTTTTTCTCAGAGGACTGCCTAGCTGACATGGAAGTTGCTGATAGCTCCTCTAACAGGTCTTATTGGGATGCAAATCAATCTACCTAACAGCGGCACCTTCTTTTTCATCAGTGATCACTGTCACGTTATTGAGAATGTGAGTATCTCATCTCATATTCATATTCATACCGTCAAATACTCAGAGATTGTTCTAACTAAATGTTCAGTGGCGAGATGGTATTCCTCAGGGATGGTTAGCACGGTATGTATTCTCAACTAAGAGGCCCTAAATTTCATTTAAGCTGATGAGCTCTCTGTTCAGTGACCATCCAGCTTGGTTCCAGAGCACTCAGCGACTGAAGCGTTTGGAATCCACGACGAAAGGTAGAGTCATCCCTGGTCATGACAAGGAGACTTTTCTTCAGTTACAGAGTGAGATCAAGGAGTATTTGAGCTAGATTGGCTGCGTGCAAGTACGGGCTAAATGATTATATGAGTAATGCCAGTGCAACCTAACCTTTGGAGGAGATTGGAATCTGGGATACATGTATCAGTAGTATTTTTGTTTTCCTAAGCTGAGGAATGATATCTTTCGGCGCGGCTTCCGAGAGATACTTCGCATCTACTATAAGTTATATTTCCGAAATGAATATTATCAGCCATTCATATACTCGGGTACGTATGTGCATCATTGCCCGTAGAGTGGTTTCCGGGAATAAGTGATTTGCTCCAGGTTTACCCCACACTTGTCATCCACCCGGCGCCCCTAACCCCGCACTTGACAACGAGAAAGCCGCTAAATTGATTTATAATTTATATCATTCGGATTTATGGGTCGAACTACTTCTAATACAAAATCGTAGCAGCAAGCTACGTAGTGAGGAAACTTTGGTACTGGGTAAACTGATATCGAAAAACAACTGATTCTCTGACGACTTACTCAGAAACTTGTAATTACGTATACCTGTGACGAATACATCAAATACCTCAACAATTAAACACGCCAAAACCGAAAACCGTTACTAGACCTATTTTATAATGTCGCCTACATCTCTCTCGAACCTCAAACGAAAAGACCTCCTTCAAAGCCAGGGCTATATCAACGGAGAATGGGTTCCTGCGAGATCCGGCAAGACGTTTGACGTCCTCGATCCAGCAACTCTCGAAAAGCTCGCCACCATCCCCGAAATGGGCACTGAGGATGCCGCCCTCGCCGTATCCGCCGCCCACAAAGCATTTCAAGGCTTCAAGAAGACCACCGGCCGTGAACGCGCCCGCATGCTGCGCAAGTGGAACGATCTAAACCTCACCCACATCGACGACCTGGCGCTCATTCTTACCCTGGAGAACGGCAAGACGCTCACGGAAGCCAAGGGCGAGGTCCTCTACGCGACGAGCTTCCTGGAGTGGTTTGCTGGCGAGGCAGAGAGGACTTACGGCGATGTCATCCCGAGCTCGAATCCCAACCAGCGGATCCTGACTTTCAAGCAGCCGCTCGGTGTAGCGGCCTGTCTGGCGCCATGGAATTTCCCTATTGCTATGATCACCCGCAAGGTTGGGGCTGCGCTTGCCGCGGGCTGTACCACGGTGTGGAAGCCGGCGGGTGAGACGCCACTCAGCTGTCTTGCACAAGCTGTCCTGGCTACAGAGGCTGGGTTCCCAACAGGAAGCATTAACGTTGTCACGACGCTCGATCTAGTAGCGGAGGTGGGTAAGGAGCTTTGTACTAATAAGTTGGTGAAAAAGGTCAGTTTCACGGGGAGCACAAGGGTGGGCAAGTTGCTGGCGGAGCAGTGCGCGGGCAGCGTCAAGAAGATGAGTCTAGAGCTGGGCGGCAATAGCCCATTTATTGTGTTTGATGACGCTAAGATTGAGACGGCGGTTGAGGCATGTGTGGCGGCGAAGTTGCGGAATTCGGGCCAGACCTGCGTGACGGCTAATCGAATCATGGTTCAGAATGGTATCTATGACCTGTTCGCTGGGGCATTGACGAAGAGATTCAGAGCTCTGAAGGTTGGAAAGGGGACAGATGAGGGCGTTGATATCGGACCTTTAACGCATGAGCGGGCTGTGGAGAAGGCGATGATTCACATCAACGGTCTGCTTCCTGTGCCTTATTGACTAATTTCAACAGTATTGCTGACGAACTAAATATTCAAAGATGCGAAGAAACACGGTGGCCAGATACTTCTCGGCGGCGCCGCACTGCAGGAGCTCAACGGCTACTTCATCCAGCCGACGATCATCAAGAACATGTCGCGCGCGATGCTCACCACCCGCGAGGAAACCTTTGCGCCTGTCGTCGGCCTATACCGTTTCGGCACCGAGCAGGATGCCATCGACCTCGCCAACGACTGCGACGTCGGTCTCGGTGCCTTCATCGTCACGGAGAGTATCGCGCGCTCCTGGCGCGTGGCGGAAGCGCTGGAGGTTGGCATGGTGGGCGTGAATCAGGGCAGCTTGAGTGCTTCCGAGAATCCGTTTGGTGGTGTCAAGGAGAGCGGGTATGGGAGGGAGGGCGGACGGGAGGGTATTCAGGAGTATTTGGCAGTCAAGAGTATGCTAATTAGTATCTCTAATTGATTAGGAATCTAGGAAATGGTAAATAGACCTAGACTTCCAATATTAGCTGGAGAAATTGCTAGGATTTGATCTATATCTCTTACATATTACTCGTGCCCTTGTCTTGTACTATAGGGTGTTCAGCGGCTTCGGTACTGATAGTATTGCGTTCTGAGATATCCAAGTAGAACAATAGGAATACTAAATTGATTCACGAAGGAGCGAGGGAAAGACCACTTGACTCCTGAGCATAGGATATCCGAAGCATCCGTGTGCGTTCTGATCCGTTTCATCCGGTCAAATGGTGAAAGGAAAGCCAGCTGCCTTTCGCTTAATTCAGGGGGCCACCCGCAACACCTCGTATACATGCTGCGCAAGCTCTGGCAGCTAAGAAGATAAAGGCATGCTGACGTGCAGAAGCTCCTTGGAAAATGGTTACCAGATTTACAGCACCAGCCAACCACTATCGAACGTTTTCAATCTGCATCGAAGATTATGTTAGCCCATATCACGTGCCTCGCTTCCAAAGTAATATCACGCCAGAAATCTCCTGATAGCTCTCTCACCAAATGACACCCTTCACTGGAATCGTACCACTCAGCTGTCAGGTATATATAATGAAAAGCCTCGCGCAAAGAAACGGGGCTACCGTTCATCCCCACAAGTCTCCAATCCTAAAACGCCAATATGTCATCCGTACCCGTAAATTCAAAGTCAACAATATCAGTAGCAACAACACCGACGACAGCAACAAAGAAGTGGGCCGACCAACCATTTCCCCTTCTTTCCACTCCTAGAGCAGCTCTAAATGTAAATTCAAATCCAATCCCAATCAGTGAAACATGTAACATGTTCATATCCAAGGAAATAAAAAAATGGAAAGATGAGGAGAGCACTTAGCTAAAACCCCCCCGACAGGGCAAAACCGAATCCCTCGCCTCGAAAAACGCCTCCGAGATGGCCCTCGTCCATAACATCCTCATTCGTGGCTTGAATACTATTTACAACCAGGCCCCAACCTTCACCTTCTCCGAAGACATCGACGATTTCATGGCCTACTGTGATGCCTGGTCATACACCCTTCATTCGCATCACCTAACCGAGGAGACAGTCTACTTCCCGCTGCTCGAGGAAATGTGCAGCGTGGAGGGCGTAGCAGGCAGGAATCACGATGAGCATGAAACTTTCCTTCCCGGCTTAGGGAAGTTTGATGTGTTGGTGAAGGAGGTGATGGAGGAACGCAGGGTCTATAATGGTGAGGAGTTAGTGAAGCTTATTGATGCGTTTGGTCCGTTGCTTGAGGCGCATTTGAAGAGTGAGGTGGACTTATTGCTTGGGTTGGAGGGGGATGAGGGTATCGATTGGGATTTACTGGGGAAGACGATGGCGGCACATTCGAAGAAGGTGGCTGATAAAGTAAGCTTTCTCTTCTTCTTCTTTTCTACCTTTTCTTTCTCTTCGCTGTATCGATGACTAACAAATGACAGATTCGCGAAGTCCCTTTCTTGATCGTGAATTCCGACGTCACGTATGAAGATGGCATCCATGGCGCCAGGTTTCCACCCTTCCCGTGGTTTGTGCATCAAATCTTTCGTTGGGTATATGTTCCGCAGTTGAAAGCTGCATGGAAATTTGCGAGTTGCGATGACTATGGGGTGCCAAAGGAATTACCATTTGTTTGAGCATGCGTAGGAGCAAGTCTTAGCTGGAGAACTAGGATTGTGTAATTTATCAGTCATTTTCCGTTATATTATGATACCCAGCTACACGTTACGTGAACCAGGCGCCTGATCCTATCATAGACCCAACGCAAACCACCCAATGGCCATTTGGAACACAAGCATTCCCACCCAAAGTCCTCGCTGAACTCGATGATTTGGAGCACTGCCAACCGATACTGAAGTAACTGAAGAGGCAGGGCTTGAGGAGGTCGTGTTGCTAGGTGATATGGCACTGCCACGAGCAAGGCCCAAGCACTCAGCCATGTTAAAGAAGATGTCGATGTTCCCATAGACACCGCCAAATAGTTCTTGGCAAGGACCCATGGCGAAGACTGGAACGTCAGTCAGGGAGTGGACGCCTTGTGCTTCATATCTATTCGTCTGTATATTAGCATATGTGACGTTAGAGGGGGGGGGAAGACGTACGTCTGAATGGTTCCATTGATAATGAATCCATCAGTGTTGTCGGTGGGATTGACATAGTAGTCGTTGGACGCGAATCCTGTGATGTTTACTGCGGGGGTGCGAGGTCCAGATTTGTGGACCTTGTAGTTTTCCCTGACATCTGGGTGTGCTCCAATGCCTTGAGCAAGAGTATATCTGGGGTCCCAGTTGACTGGAAAGTTCACACCTGTGTTGTAGGAGATGCTAGCATTTGTGACAGTGTACTGGCTCTGGCCCGAGTTCTGGTAAACACCAATTGCGTTGCGCTTCTCGCGGTCGTTGGTCTTGGAGCTCAAGTAGGTAGTGTCGGCAGATCCAAATACATCGAAACCGTGACCATGATCGGCAGTAACGATGATCAAGGTGTTGTTGAGCTCTCCAAGCGCTGTAAGTTTTTCAATGGTCGCCTTGACTGTGTCATCTAACTCCAGCAGATCACCTAGGGCGCGGTCGTAGTCCAATGCGTGCATCTGCTTGTCGATAGAAGCTGCCTCGGACATCAAAAAGAATCCCTTATCTCCACCACGAGCGTGAAGGATATCGATTGCCTTAAGAGTCATGTCCTTCAGGCCAGGTAGATCGAGCGCAGGCTTCTTGTTGCCGGATGGGTCATTAGTGGTCTTGTTTAAGTTTGCGGTGTAGACATTGCGGTCCAGCCACACCGGAAGATTCGAGGTACAGAAGATGCCAAGAGCTTTGGTGGTATTGGAGACACCAGCCATGGAAGTCTTGTTGAGCGAAACGGTGTATCCAGCGTTGGAAAACTCCTCGTAGTAGTCCTTGCCTTGATAAGATCCAGAACCTGGGATAAATTGCTCGGCACCGGCACCAAAGAACACGTCGGCTCCAGAGTAAGGAGTCCAGGTATAATTGGTAACTCCATGAAGAGCTTGATCGATCAAAGCTCCATATTGCGAACGAGCTCGAGTGTGTCCCGTAAGGGCGATCGGGGTAGCATCTGCAATATATGCTGTGCTGACGACACCAATAGCACTGCCCCAGATGCGAGTGAGCAACTCCACAATCGTCTCGACCTTTGGATCGTCGAAAGGATCAGCGCTGGAGTCTGCGTAGACTCCCATTGCGTTCACGGTTGACTTGTGCCCAGAGTAGAGTGCGGAAGCAGAGTTTGCAGAGTCGGTGATGTAGCTGTCGAGAGAATGGGTCTTGCTACGTTAGCCTCGCACGCGCCAAGGAGTGTTGGGCATACCATCTGATGTCCTAGTACTGGGAACTTGTCCATCTGCATTGTCGTCTGGTACTTTCCGTTGATGCTCTTGTGCCCGATCAATCGAGCAGCAGTGATCATGTTGGTAGTCATGCCATCACCTAGATTCCATTAGTCGGGGTTCTTCGTCGTTGTGCGAAACTAACCGATGAAGAGAATGACATTCTTCGCTCGCTTCTGCTCCTGGAGAGGGCGTACGACCCAATTGGCCACAGTTTTCGTGCCATTGTAGTAGGTGAGCGTGGCAACATACTCTCCTGGCTCGTACAAAGCAACTCGTCTGTATGCCTTGGAGGTGACGCGGACAACCGATGGAGTTTTGGCATCTTGAGCGAAGAGATCCTCATACCAAGTAAAGTTCCATCGCTCTAAGGCTGGCTCGGCAATTGCAAAGAAAGATGCGGCTGACTGTGCTACTCCACCGGTCTTTGAAATTGTGAGGCTGAAGTTTGGATCCGGAATTCCTCCGTTGGCCTCTGACCCGTTTACTGGGGCATGAACCTAGTTGAGTCAGGGTTGAAACTTTCATCAGCCCAATTGATGTCTACGAACCTCCAAACGAATGTCAAAGTATTGGCCAGCCAGAAAGTCGGTCTGGTCCGGTGGCAGAACGCAGCCGAGAGCTTCATAAAAGAGTTAGCAGCATGAGGGACGGCTTGAGGCAGATGAACCAACTTGGACATCCCCCGAGGCGCTGGAAGGTTTGTGCAGCTGTCAAAGCGACCGTTGAAGCTGCCAGCACGAATCTAGATACCGAAACCATGACTTGAGAAGCAAGGTACTGCGATTGCACCCGAATAGAAGCTGTAGCTTGCTGCAGACATCAAGGTGCCCAGCTTTTATATATAAATTCGGCATGATCCCGATTGTCAGGTACGCATCAAGGATATCTGCGATAGACGAGGCTGGGAGCCCCATCTAAGACGGAATATCTCTGTCGGTTTCTTCGCGTTTGCTGCACAGAGAACGCAACTTGTCGTATGGACAAGCAAAATAACGAGGTTGTGGAGGAATCAACGTTGGGAATCAACACACGTGTGGCCCGAATAACTTGGCAAATTCTTGGCCAAGATAGACCTACACAATGTACCTGTACAGTACTACTGAAGGCTGAAGCAGACGGGGTTGGTGAGCATTGTACTGTAGAACAACCAGCTTTGATCCTGCGTGCCAAGGACCGAGGAGCAGGAAGCTTTTGTGTAGCTTTCAATCCCAAGAGTCTTGACGACTATGGTTGAGACCGTGGCATTCTGCCCTGAAGCCATTCGCTGCAGCGCTGGCTGCCAAGCTGGTGGCTGGAATCAAGCAAGAATGGCTTACAATCAATAGAGGCACTCGCAAGCCGCGGGAGCAGGCTGAAAGGTCGATTATGATTTTCCCACGTGCGACTGGCATCGTGAGTATATTGGACGTGAGGCGATGTTAGGAAGAGTGGAAGACAGGAGCTTTGGGGGTTGAGGCAAAGGGTGGAAAGATAACATCTGGGGTGCGCACGTGATATATTGCTCGGGCCTCTCCGCGGTCTTGGCTGACTGAAGTTCCTCGTACGCAAACCGTAGACTTCAACCTCTGCAATCTGCAAGTGTTGGTGCCATCAACACGAGAGACATCAGCACAAACATTTCGATCGTCGAATTCAATGGTACACAGTCCCATACTAAGGCCACACCTGGACCCAGTCTTCCAGCAGCAGTGCTGGTCCGGCAGATCTCCGCGACTTGGAGAAGCCCATTGCTCCCGTGCCCCTCGAAAGCTCTCGGTGACAACTGCGATGGTCATAACAATACATCTTGAGTCCTGTGGAGTCCGCGAACAGATACTGGTTTTCCATTGATTGTGGCTCTATCCAGTTTCATTTTGCGGCGACATACCAATCCTGATCCCACGAACCCAAATTCTTTGGAGACAAGATGTCCAGAATCAAGTGTCAAAAAGTGGATATCGAGACGGAGAACACTTCTGAAGTCGGTAGTAAAGGAAATCAATCCATTAGTTCAGGAGATTGAATAGCTTAGTCGACAAGCAGTCGACTGCAACCATAAGTACATTGAGGGCCTTCTAGAAGCTGTATACAGCGAGGTTGTGCCGGATAGGTGCACAACGATAGTATGGTATCATAATACCGAGACTGATGCTGTCAACAGCACTCCGTGGTTGGTCCTGCTGTCATAATACATCTATTTGCATTGAGAGGCGTTCGTCTGAATGAGCAGAATATTTACTACAATTGGATGAGCAACCAAAACGTTCTGACGTTTGCTAATGCGAGAGTGACAATACTGAATGTTAGGTCGCCGTATATTGAGATCCTATTCTCGGTTGTTTCTGTCCTTTCTGTTCTCTTGTACTACTGTTCAAGCTGATTTATTTCACGAGCCATTGTTCACTTTCATGCCTTGCTCTTGCTAGAAGTCTTTGCTTGAGGGATCCGTGGTGCAACACAAGGAATAAGAGATTAGCTGGAAGGCATCGAACCCGGGTAACGGTTTACCCTGTCGTCTCCATGAAAACTCAGATTTGGGGCTCGATATATCTCGTGAATACTTATCAATTCCTGAATGAGATATCCATGAAAGCTTGTATCGCGCGCGTTAAGTTTCAACTCTCCTATTGAAATCCTTTCCTACGTATAATGAAGTATTCCGGCCCAAGTCGTACATTGCTATAAACTTACTGTTTAGACATACGTGAGTAACGGCTTCTCTCGTGATACTTTTGACCTTCTCGTCATAAGAGTATGCACGATTCTACCTCACCCCGTAAACCGCACCGGGGCAAACAAAACCTCTCCTAGAGTCTGCTCCTCAATCATGTCGCCCCTTTTAATTCTGGTCGTAATTAATCATACTGGCCTCGGTCGCTTTGCCTCTGGCACGATGTATCTCGTGCATGGCTGACAAGATGCGAAGTGAGTAGCATTGCAGTTTCGTAACTTTCGTTTTCGGTGTAGATGTGACGGTACTAGAATTAACTTATGCGACTGAATGTATCTAATTTTTGTTGATTTATTGCTAGTAATTCTGTTATTATTAGAATTTCGAACTGCGATTTGGATCAATTTTTTGCGACTTTTATAGGCAATATGAGCAGGGAAATTTTTACTTTCCGCGGACACATTGCTTTTCTGCTTAGCCCCCTCTTTGGCGACTCACTCCCCTCTCCTCTAATTAGTTTATATTACTGGTTGGAGGGGTGAGTTTGAATAGCATCAAAGAAGGGCCTGATGTATGTGATATACGTACCTCAGGCATTGTTACCACAATCTAAGAGGAGTTTACTGTAGTGGAGCCAGGATAAAGGTGTTCCCGTTGCTCGCCTCTGCCCCCTTAATCGTAACCTTCGGCCCACCCACCCCACGTCCGTATATCGCTGTTCCCAAAATTACGGATGAGCAAGACGAGATCCCTCGGCACTATCTATCATCCTCATGGACTTCAACAAGATTGCTTGCAGAAGCCTCTCACGAGGCCTCTTGCGATGCTTGGTTTGTTCTCTACAATTCCTTGCAAGGCGCCCCTCTCTCGAAATTCGTCTCCAAATTCCGAGATGATGAACAATGTTGGCGGCAGAGCATAGACTGCGGGTCTTTCAACTTGTGCTACTGATTCGCTTTTGCGGTTGTTGTATAATGGATCTTACGCTTTCCAATGCCTGGAAAGGTTGTGTACCTCACAGAGCAAGTCAGACGTGAACTCGGTCCGAAGAAGTATATCCTTGGACAGACATATACCTATACCCAAAAGTTGATTGCGTATGGTATGGAGGACGATTTAGGATTAGGCCCATTTGTCATCACAGATTTTATCAAAGGAAAAACTCTGGATAAGTTATGGAAAGAAACCCAAATGAACCAAGGAGTGGACTATGATCAGATATCGACGAGAAGGTATAGGAAATCGTGTATCGACAAATCGCCAATACTCTCCTGGAGCTTGCCGAGCATAAGTTTAATCTGACTGGGTAACTCTCAGTCTACGATGAAGGCTCCTATTCTGTGACGGTCAGGCCGCTAACTCTTAAGATGAATGAAATAGCACGAGTAGGGGGTATAGCTAATGATGTTGTGCCTGTCCTAGTTCCCACTACCAAATTCAAAGCATTTCTCACACCACTGAGACCATTTAAAGGCACCTTTTGAAAGTACGAGTGATTACTTCAACCACGTTGGCTACCGAAATCTTGATCATCTACTCAGGTAACACACAGTGTTGACAACATTGATGATGCACGCCGCAAGTATATCAACCGCCGTCTTTTCCAGGCCTGGCAGGCCATAAGCCCTAGCTATATCTCAAAAGAGCATAATCAAGTTTTCACATTATTCTGCGACGACTTCCGGCCTTATAACTTCATACTAAACGATAACTTCAAGCTGTGGTAGTCCTGGTCGATCGACCTAGAATGGACGTATGCTGCTCCGTATCAAATTTTGTATTCGCCTCCTTGCTGGCTCTTACTTTGAAACTCCTGTCGGTGGTCTGAAACCACCAGGTCTTACGGACTTATATAAGGTAAAATTTGAGATATTCCACGGAATTTTGGTTGAGGAAGTCTTAATGCCTAGAGTATGTTAAGACTATATTAGCAAAGAATAATGATTATAGACGTACATTTATGACTTCCCTGCTTCCTCCTTAGCAGTATTTCCAACCTCTGCTATCTCCTAATAAGCTGCAACCCGCGTGCTGGCTAATCTGTGCTGCCACGGCCGATCTTAGCAAAAGCCTATCTCTCCTTCTCTAGCTCTACGGCGAGATCTTTCCCGGAACGAAATCCCTGAACCCAACACTTGTCAATTATATGACCAAGCCAGACATCACTAGTTGAAGGAAGTGATTCTCTCGGTGGGCAGCTCAGCAAATCCCCAACATTTTTCCAGTCATGCAATAGATCAAACTCACAACGTTGACCAGTTGTAGGCTCAAACATCATTGCACCAAATTGTCCAATATCGCTCATGATCGAATATCCGAAGCCATCAGATCCAATTAGATTCCAATCAAGTGGCATAAGCGTCGATTCTGAAAAATCAATGAACTTGATGTTTAATTGCTCATCAAGGACAATATTATCTGAACGGATGTCGGCCATAAGCACTCTTCGCGAATGAATATAATCCAAAGCGTGCGCCAGCGTAGTCAACCAAGCTAGCTGGGTTGTTTTATCTGGCACTTTTTCATGTAAATAATGACGAAGATCAGTCTTCATTAAATCCATCTGGATTGAATGATGCGCCGACGAAATGTTCTGACAGCATACAATCCCGGGATGTTGGCCAAGTCTGCGGTAGATAGCCTTTTCGTTTTCTATCGCCTTGATAATATTTGGACGTTTATCATAGTCGCCTTCCTCAAGAATATGTGCGTCTGGCGAAATCGGGATTCCACCGATCTCAATTTCTCGCGCCATATAAGGTATCTTCACGGCATGCGGCCCCCGGCGAACAACAAGGCCGGTTCCACCTACTCCGATAATCTCATCGGTCATCTTTGTGCCATCCAAGTGCTCATATTGTGCAATTACATATGCCATGATGGACGGTCGAGTTCTTGGTCCTTGATGATACTTTCGTGGGGCACAGAAACAACAAAAGCAGGTACTAGGGATCATGCGACTTAAGTCCGAACTCTGGGTGATGTAATAACAGAGGATGCAGAGGCAGCAGGGCTGTTGGAGTTTGGAGAGGTTAAGATAAGTTGGTTGGGGGGCGCGGGGATGTGGGGATCGGCGCGCCGGTGTTTCATATTTACGTAGCGCCGCGGCAACGGCTACAGAAGGAAGGGCTGTGTGGTTTTTGCACTCTTTTGCATGCGTCTCATAATTGGGGGATCGAGAGACCACCCCTTTCCGGCAAAGGCGCATCGATCCCCTAATTAGATCTAGATGCTCATTGTTGTTGCGCACATGCATGCACTTTTAGGACGGGTCGGCTTCTTCGGCATGCAGAACCTTCAACGAGATGAAACAGAAATCAGCAAATACAGCTGTTAGGTACTTTGCTCAAACTTTTAAACATAATTAGTCTGATATTTGGCACGCATAGTGGTAGATGTGTGCAAAAGCCGTGACCCAACTTTGGGGGCGCACGAGGCGTCTAGCCACCAACCAAACAATCTGCCGTCTCCTCGTCCCCGCGACCTACGATACTATAACCTCTACTCGAAGACCTCAAACGCTTATCACAACCAGATATCTCAACCTCAACCTCTATCATGCACCTCTGACAATGTATCCACGTATCTGGTCCTCCCTTTCCTCCCGCGAAGAATGAGCAATCCAACTCCACTGGACCTTACCACCACACCTCCGGATAAAGGGTACCTTCTCCAGCAGTTGGTGTGGCCTGCATCTTTTCTTTTTTCCTCCTCGACTCATTTATTCCTTGTGCTTCTCCCTCCACAACACTGAGGTTAACCAACTCAAGTCTCCCTCGCCTGCGTCAACCTGTGTTAACATCCATTTTAACCAAGCCCGAGCGCAGGGTCGAGAACCCCTGTATGTCAGCGAAGCCTCTTTGCTATGATTTCGAGTCTCCTCCGTTTAAACGTTCACCATAGGATCTGAATGATTATGGTGAAGCTGCTCTCTGGCATCGTGTATCTTCTTGTAGGCGCGGACGTTTGGTCTTGGTGTATAGGTTGGCCAGCGGCGAAATATCGTGCTCGTTGGTTATATCAGACATTGCCTTGCGTTTACAAAACGGACTTTCTAAAGCATTGTTGCAGGCCTTTTCCATATCATTTTCTGGATCCTTTTCCATGTCATGCAATGTCTGGGCGATAAGATGTGGTTGGTCAAAGGGAATTTCTTTTCGTGTAATGGTAAATCGGCAATCAAAGACCTTCTGTGGCTCGTCGAACTTTTGGAGATATTGACGGAGAAATCTCACAGAGTATTGTACAAGAGACTTGCGGTTTGTGGACGGCGAGAATAGATGAACCTAGATCACTATCAGCATTCTAAAAATATCGCCAGGGACATCCACGCCAACCTCAATTATATCACCTGTTATGAATTTGCAAGAGTTTTGAGCCATCGAAATCAGAAGGCCAGCGAAGTAAGGATCAATCTCCAACTTATTCATCTGCTGAACTGTATTATATACAGTACATGTCTTACGGTGCTCGAAGATCCTGTATCGCTGTTCCGATAACCAAGTTTTATCAACAAAGGCGAAAATCGGTCGTGGGCTCGCCTTTGATCGGAAAAGTAGGGGGGATGGAGTTCGTGCAACAGGTCGCCTATTAAAATAAAGATGTAGTGGAGTGCTGAAGTTAAGTAATCAGTTTCCTGTCACTAATGTTGAAGGAAGTACATACTCTTTTACTCCAAAAGCAGGCTGATCTACTGGCACTAGAAGACGAAACAGCTCTCTAGCAGTTTCATCTTTGCGTGATGTTACTCGCTCGCGGTATAGTTCATCAACCGCATCTGCGACCCGTCCATCTTCGATCGGAAGGATGGATTTTGTGGTGCTGCTGTGATCGGAGATTGGCAAAACTTGGCAATTCAGACGCTTCAGCTGGTCAGATTGCCAATCTTCAATTCTAGAAAAGCATGATGGATTTGAGGCAATCAAGTCGCAAAGCGATCCTTTCTCAAATGTCCGACTGCGAAGTTGTTTGTTATTTGACATGATTGCTGATGTCGCGGATATTACGTAATGGCCGATGTTGTTGTTCTCACTATTGCCACACTAGCTGTGTCGCTGACTAATACGACTTCACGTGATCCTTGAAGGTATTCTGCCGAGTCTCTCGCTCTCGTCTCCCAAGGTCCTGCTTAGCATGTCACCTCCCTTGCCACCAAAGAATCTCTCATCCAGGTACTTCCAGAAGATGTTGTCGAAGGCCCAGCTCTCCTCCTCGCGGCATAGTTGCGACCAATTCAATGGGTGTGACAGGCTACCACATCAGCTTCCTACATTCAAAGATCAAAATAAAGCAGGTTCAAGAATTCCATAACTTATGCAATATGTATTAATTAACAGTATTAGACTTATCTTCAAAGCTTGGAGAAAATTTAATGCAGTATCATGCCAGTATTGTAATAAATTGTATCCAAAATTGACAAAGCGCATCTTCAATACCTTAGATATCCGCATCATAGTACGGCCAGAGCTTTGCAAAGAGTTCCCTTTCCGCCTTGTCATCAGCACCCCCAATGAAGGAATTCCTGGGCTCGGCTACAGCAGTACGTATCTGGTCGAATTCAGTTGGATCTAACATCTCATTTGGAGGTAGTCCCCAATTCTCTTGAAAGAGTCTTAATATTTCTCCAACATTGGTCATACTCTCCTCCTCGGCCGCGTATAATGCAAGTTCCTGGTCGTTAAAGCTTACAAGACATATATCAGAACCCTGGAAAAAGGTCCTGCCACTGCTCGACGATTGAAAGCAATACCCGCCGAAGGAAAAAAAAACATCGCGATCCTCCCATACGTTCACAACAAAGCGTGAGGGTTCTATTCGCACGCCGGTATTGTCTAGTTATAGGGCAGCATAATGTCTTGGATTTTTGCTCTTGCGCTTCGTAATACTTATGGCAAGTCTCGCTCTTCCGGTCACTGTCAATCTTTGCCTTCTCGTTTTGATCAAGGCTGTCATAATCCTCTGGAAGCTCGGATAAGGCCCAGCCATCAGCAACTATCCCTGGATGCCGAAACATACTCGGGACGCCACATTAGTAAAAGAAGGGCATAACAGCAGCTGATTGCCAGTCAATTTATACGAATGATTTGCTTTGATTCGGGGTCGACCAATACGTTATCAAGATGGAGGTCTGGATGCCAAAGTATTAGCGAGTGTATATCGTCCGTCCCTAAGTAGGGTACCATAGCTAGAGCGAGTTGCAGATACCGATCTAAGAGATCAAGCACCTCCTCTGGTAACTCGGGTTCTATAAAGGATTAATAGTAATTCATACGAGGACGGGCACGGGTCTTGATAAACCGCATCTCGTTTTACGCCATAGCTTCTACAAACTCAAGCGGTCCGTCATTTGCATACCGTCAGAACAAACCAGTTGTATTGTATGCGGTCATAGCCCGCTCGAGACGAGCGGTCCCAACTTAAACGCTCGAGTACCGACGAGCCCAGTGGCCCACTGGTTATTATGGCGGTATAACTTATTACTGCACATGTCCTCTGGAAAGTCATCCCTGAAATAGATACAGCCCAATTTCACGAACTTCGCCGATGCAAGCTGCCGCTCTGTCTCCACAATCTGCGATATCATTTCAAGCTTGAACTTCATCGGCCATTGGTACCAGAGGCTGCCTGGGTCCTTTTCTTACGGGATATATTCTGCCCCGACCGAATTAATTCGATCAGCAGACCAGACAATAATACGAGGAGTTTTTGAAGGTCGAATTTAAGATACCTTTCTAGCAGCTGTACAAATTCATTACATCTATGCCAGGGTAGCGTTAACGCACAAAGGTCGAATAATAAGGAGGAATGTCAAATGTGCATCCAGCGATTGCTTGTGTATCTGTAGAGTTCCTCCTCTGATATATCTTCGACTACAAACATTAGGATCCTAAAGAGCGAGGATGTGCTATACATACACGTTCCATTAGACCTCTCGGCGTTGAGGAGGGGCATTGCTATTGCGCGTTTGGCACTTTGCCTTTGTATTGAAGTCGCAAACGTGGCAACAGTCGACGGTCGAATGTATAGATGGGTAATGTTTCTATATGCAGAGACCGACGTAGTGGATAAGTCCGTGATCTGAGAGGCACGCTTCCCTTGAGTGGAGTTGAAACTTTGGGGTTGTCATCGAACCGACCTTCGTGTCAACGCCACGAAGTTATAATCCGAATGCCGGGTCTCCAACAGTCTCAGGGCAGTGTGCTCCGAACGTTCATTTCTAACCCATCAAGGCAGGCGGTGTACCATATAGGCCCGGGAACCGACCAAAGTTAGTATGACATCAATCCCTATACAAAATCTCGGGATATACTATATCAATATAGGAATGCTTATGCCTGGGAAACAACATAGTGCCTTATTCCTACTAAGATTATATCAACATCACGATTCCCTTTACGCAATCCTCTCTGATCGTAACCCTATACGCTTACTAATACTCTTCTCACCTATCTTCTGTATTTTGCGATTCTATCAATACCGTAATTGCCTTTATATGATTAATTTAATCAACAGGCGCCGAAATATCATATCCCTTAGACCTAGAATATTCTTCCAGCCGCGGTTTAGTATAAGCATTAGTAAAGAACAAATTTGATCTTGTTTGAGTAGTATCTCTATCTAATTTTGACAGCTGAGGATTGATAGCAGTGCGCTGATTTGGGTTAGAAGTAAACATTCAGAGTATACTGCCCTGAGACTGTTAGTGTCGGTAGTACCTATTTCCATGGTACTTCCGAGTTGGCCTTGGTGTTGTTGATTGGTGTTCAATTGGTTCAATTGGTAGGAGACGAGAGATTGAGTTTGCAAGCGTTGTAT